>JAKRSI010000549.1:1265000-1340184 GCA_029890345.1 Natrix helvetica helvetica | reverse complement strand
AAACAGCAAGAAAATATAGAAATGTTCCCAAACAAATCAACATATGGTTCCAACTTGAGGAACAAATAACCCGGCCAAATTGTCCTATTTGGTTACTTTGACAAACCATTTTGGTGTGCTGGGTTCAACCAGTTGAAAAGGTCCTGCTTCCAACTAGTCCCTCCCATTGATTCATCTTATGTGTAAAGATTCCATGAGAAACCTGTCAAGTACTTTACTGAGATCATAGCAAGCCCATACTATACCGTGCTAATGTCAAAGTAATAGATAAAGTAGACTCAGATATGAATCATGCTTGACAACAAATTCTGTCTTTTTATAATAAGAAACAAACCCAGGATGTTAAACCACCCAAAGAAATGGGGGAGATCAAAAGAATGTCCCACTGTGAGCTAATAAACATTTGGAAGTTTTCTGGGAACCAAAAAATGGCATCTATGGTTTACATTTTTTGATTGGCGATGTAATTGCAAAGAAAAAGGTATTTGCTGTCAATGTTTGCAAATACAGAAAAAATACACACATTTCTATATGTCCTTATAATGGGGATAAATTCATAAAATCGCCCCCAACAATTTTATTTTTTTTAAACCATGCAAGTCAGTCAGTGCTGTACCTGTATAGCAGATATCTCCCCCCCCCTTGACAAGTTTCATTCCTCGCTACTTGTTTGAGTTCTTGTTATTCAACATAGGGAAGGAGCTCTGTGTTGCCTCTCAATTTCCACCTCCTCCACTCACTCTCTTCTATTTTCACTGTCAAAGTACAGAAAGCCTGCAGCAGTGGGAAGAGGAGGAAAGGGTGACATTGACAGGCGACACAGTCAAAACTTCCTCTGCTACAAAGAAGAATGCAAATGCAGCAGAAGATTCCAGAGGTGCTCTTATTTTGCCATTTTCATCTGGCTTATTCATCCCAAGCTAGCCTGGTATGCGGCTATGTGGCAAATTGGCCACTAAGTATTTTGCTTTCCTGGGCCAAGAATGAAATTCTTTGACCATCTAAAGTTCATGATGGCATTAAAATACGAGATACACTAAGGTTGGATTGGGGGTAAAATGAATCCTAGACAGCAAGACCTCAACTGGTCCTCCCAAAGACTCACTCTCCATTGCTTTCAGGACTGCAACATCTTGGTTGGCTTTGCCATTATGAAAATATAGTCCTTGCAAATTTAAGTTTAAAAAGTTTAAGCTTGGGCAACAAAGACTTAGTAGTTTTGGTGTTAATCCATAGTAGATGTTTTCTAACAATATAATATAAGTATATCTAGCTCAGGTTTACTTGTGGAGCCATTGGTGCTCTCAAGAGTGGCCGTTGGTGTGGCTACTTGCACACTTTTCATTACTCGTATGTGATCATACTTCAATGCTAGTGAGTGTGGAAGTTGTCTTCTACAAACAGGCAACATGCCCTGGCTGTTTTGCTATGGGTGCAATCTGATGCATTTCCAATGACCATTTTGGTCAGTATTTCACTCTTGTGTCCTAGCAGCTGTTCATCATCAGAATAAAGCGTAGATTCTCACTCTTTTTAACTAGATTTATTGAAGAAGGGAAAAATTATAGAATATGTTGGCAAAGTGGATATGCTTATTTGTAGCATCCCATTCATCTTAAAGTTAGTATAAGAAGAATCCGAACGTTGATTCATTTGCTAATTGTCCTCTAAATGACTATGGGAGGTAGCTAGATCATTTTCCTGCTAATTTATAGATGTTGATAAACTTTGGCAATATTCTTTGATATCACACCTCTCCTACTTGTCTGAAATGCAGGTTAGCCTTGTTTCAATCAGATACCTCTAAAATGGAATTATGTACGGGAGTAACCTGATTGGCGTTTTTTTCAGCTGCTGCGGTCCTTGCTATCTTCTGTCTAGTCCCGGGCTACTGTTTAAAGGGCCATTATGCACTGATCAAGAGAAGAACCTGGATTTTTGAAAACATAGGCAGAACCCTTGTTCCCGCCAGGATCTGACCTAAATCAGTTTGAATAGGCAACTCCCCGCAGGAGCAAGGAAACAGGGTAAGAACCACTCCCTCTGCTTTTTAACAAAACAATTCCTCCATGTAGCAAGTTAGAACAGGAACATAATAACTGCAGTTGGAAGGGGACCTTTGGAGATCTTCTAGTCCAACCCCCTGTCACAAGCAAGAGACCAATAACCATTCCAGGACAAGTTGTTTTGCTGTTTCTTTCTTAAAAGTCTTCAGCGATGAGCATCCCACAACTATCTGAAGTCAAGCATTTCACTGGTTAATTCTTCTCACTGTTTATGAAAATTCTCTTTAAATTAGGTTGGTTTCCGCTCCTGGGTGGTTTACACCATTGTTTCTTCACTTAACCTTAGGTGCTTGGAAAATAGGTATTCAATCTGAACTAAGTGACCACGTCCTTCGGATAGAAGTGGAACACCTTCTGTCAAGGAACCCCTAGTCCTTCTTTTCACTAGAATCTCCAGGCAAAATCTATTATAATTCCTGCAACCACATCTCAGGATTTTTTAAAAGTCTCCAACTCCTTAATCTAATGCAATGAGTACTTTTATGTTTTTCCTAAAGACTAGATAATAAATAGCCTGATTGCTGTGCTATGGTTTCTGCTCTTCTCGAGGTTTCCAAAGGGGACTGCCCACAGTCTCCACACTAAATGAGCTAACTCACCTTAGTAAGACTTTGCAGCCACGTCGATGGGTTGTTTTCCAAAGTTACAAACAAAGTTGCTACTATTGCAATAGTTCCAGTCTCTTTCACGTCAATTCGCTATTTTTTCTGTTGGCATAAATTCGTGCTTGTTTAAGCAGCGAAATTTTTAGGCTTTGAAGCAGATGTATACAATGAGCTTTATTAACTAGACTGCAGGTGTGAAAAAACTCCATGACCCATAAGCTGTTCATAAGCTGCCATCTTAACATTCAATTCTCCAACAATGCGTTCTGTACATCAGACCCCCTAACCTAATCGTTACACCAATCTAGGAAGCTCCACTTTCAATATCTTTCAAAAAATAAATCTGTACTTGTCAACCATAAAGCATTAGTAACCTTTCCATAGATGAATAAATTCATAGTCTATCTGTCAAAATACATGCATTCCAACCCTATTTCTTGGTCAAGATGGGCTTTAGTAGCATTTATGAAGCAGTTGGCATATCCTCTCAGTTAGATATGGGCAAGAGATCTTGTTTAATACAATAACAAGATCAATTCTGTGACTTTCATACAAGCCAACCCCTAAACATCCTTTCTCTATCAGAGCATTTTAAGGTACAAATCTATAACACAACTTCCACCTCCGTCACATGCGATGCTAGTTGGTTCCCTACCTCTAGGAGTGGCGCTCAGCTTCCAATTCATGCCATAGTTACAGAGCACATCACATGCTGTCCGACATATCCTACACGTGTCATGTGGTCGGCAATGATTAAATAGCCGAACACAAGTGAACATCTGGCTTCTGTGATCTCCTCCAAACTAGAAGATCGAATGTGTGAACCTCCATAGTTTGATACGTGCATTTATTACATCCTCATCCACAAGATGTAACATACGCTGCCCGTGATGAAATCTGGGACAAGTAACATGTACTCTCATTCCAGGTACAGCAGTGCAAGGATTTGAACTGGCCGACCCTTATTGCTGATACGACACAAGGTCGCGTCTTATAGGCACAAATAAACAAAGCCCTGTCGTGCTTCCTGTACAGCCAAGCCATACTATCTATGAAACTGTGAAGCATATGTGGGGGATCAAGGGAGGGGCGAGAGCCTTCTTGACCTCGGCAAGAATACATCTATTTAATGCCTACTATGCAACAAGAGGTTGTTCCAATTCTTGCTAAGAACACCCTTGATGTTTAGGAGGAATTCAAACTTCTGTCTTACTATCCCATTCAGCTGATTGGTTTATGCTTGCAGCTATCACAGTTCATGAGTGGCTGTAATGAAGTACATTGCAACTGCCTTCTACTGGAATGCAGAGTCGAAGGTGACTTTTGGAGATCAGGTAAAATGCAGATATAATAATTCTAGATTCAGTAATTATTGCATAGCTGAAGTCACAGTTGCTCTGCATAATGATCATGATCTGGTATCAGTCTGAAGCAAGAGGAATTAGTATCATCATTTATTGTCATGGTCAATATTACTCCCAAGTGGCCTTGAATTCTTTCTAGCCTACTCCCTGCCACACGGGAGAAATACCTTTTTACAACTGTCCTGAGATCAGGTTCCTCTCATGGACGCTTCATGGGTTTTCCGACAGGGAATTATTGAGTCAAGGCGGCCTGACATGCTCCATGCTTCGGTTCGTCTCTTCAGAACAAGGATTTGACAGTGATGGACCTAGACAGATTTTATTAACTCTAATTGTTCTCGATCCTAAAATCATAGTAATCACATAACGTTTTGAGGTCTCACTTGTCCTGCTAAAAATAAATGTTTGCATAGTTGGTTTTGCATGGGGATTCACCTACTATTTTCACATCCTTGTTCTAACTTCAAGAAGTTAATCGGCAGAAAATTAAATCTTTCAAGGCTTCTAGCGATGGCAACTTCAACTCCATGGAGCAGTTATTCCAGCTTCAGAGCCTTCTAGCCGCAGCGCTTAAGATGAAATACTTGGCAAAGAGTCTCCTGTGAGACAAGATCATCTGATAAGCAAATCTTCTCCAAACTTGCCAATTAGAGATCCAGCTCTCAACCTAATCTGTTGTCCTGGGTTAAACTTACATTTTACCCACCTAAATAGCTCCCTATTTGTTTAATCTCGTTGAGAATCGCAAAGAACTTATCAATTGTAGCCTTCTTTACCCAAGTCCGATCCCTCACTTTCCTTACTAGATTTGTGTTCAGGGTCTTGCCAGCTTCTATGACGCTATGCATGACATCTTAAGTAAATCTAGTATCTGCTATTCCATGCTGTTTATTATGCCGCCAACTTATCATATACTGCACAAATCTTAGAAGTGTTACTTTGGAGTATGCTGTCTTACGGTACCTTCTGGACTCATCTCTGACCTCTAGACGCAAGCACTGTATCAAATCATCCGATTCCATTTAGGATCTCAATGATTGTGTCCATGTAAAACTTTTGGGCTGGGGTGACTTAAGGGGTCCTCGACGTTATCATGTCCAACTCTGCATGTTCTGTCCACTGTTACACAAATCTGGAATCGGATGCATAAAACATTCTCCCAATCTCAGAAGAATTCCAAGAGACAAAGAGCAGAGACACATCTAAGTACTACATGCGTTGATTGTTTACAATCCGAGCCTGTTCAACCATACAGCGCTAGGATCACTCTTAACTGACATATGAAAATTACTGTGCATGCTTTCTTATAGCCTACAAACATCACCTTTGGAGGGAAACAGAGCTATTTAATCTTCTCTCGTCGTCCAAGAAGTTTCAAGAAGCGATTCAATTTTTTCATTAGCCCCCCAATTGACTGTATGTCATTTAATAAATTTGTTCACATTCACTCAGACCTATTACCCATTTCCACCCCAAACGTTTTCAGTTCCCGCATTTGAATTTTTAACTAATGCCTCTATGAAGTTTGCACCTAGTTTTCTTAGTCTGGTAGCTTATGCTAACAAGCGAGGGGTGGAAGATCACATTGACTCGAAGGGGGATAGGGAACATTTTCCATTCCTTACCATATGTTACAATATTCTGCCTGATATGCATGACCTGGAGTTGTAGATGCTGACCATGATGGAAGCCATAACTCATGATTTTTGGAAAGCCGAGAAGCTAAATATAGAAAATAACACCTTCCTTCACAGATTATCCAGGGGGGCCCCATTAATACAGTATTTAAAGACAGCATGTTGTTAGCCATGATTCCTCGACCCTCCAGGCTCTTGAGTTTGCCAAATCCCCTAAGCAATTCTAAGCACTAGAGCGTTTTGAGTGAATATCCTCAGAAGACGATATTTTGAAGTTCCGGAACTCTTTAAATTACAGATTCAGAAGCTAACACTTCGAAAAACTGACAACCAACCTCAACATGTCACCCATGGACTCTAGTAGATAAAGTTGCTGTAGCACTTTTTTCTTGTCAAACCAGGTTTGGCCTTTCCCCCAAAAGTGACTTCTGTAATGCACCAATCCTAACTATTAATGTCTATCATTAAGCTAAACTGTCACATTAGAATATTATTGGTCATCAACTTAAAATATTTGAATACTTAATTGCTGTAAAAATTAAGTGAAAATTAATGTTGTAAATATTGCCTTAACTTAGCCTTGGCTGCAGTATCACTTTGGAATAATCCATACGGAAACTAGAATGTCACTAAAGTGCACCCTCTGAGCAAAGTAAGGAATTGCTCTATCTCAGTCTGCACATAAAATTCTAAGAAATGTCAGTCCAGACTTTTCAACTGCATAGAAGTTGACAATTTAGTTTTTAGAAATCATTGTTCCATGGATTCCCAGATTGAAGGTATTCAGAAGTGCGATTGGCTAGTCAGCCTAACTTCAATACAGCTCGGGGGGCTTTTATCTGCAATCAGGTTCTGGAGGTTTATCAGAAATTCAAGAGTATGTTCGGGAACTTAAAATACTTGGGCCTGCCCCTCGCCTGTGAACTTACTCCAAGACCTGAGTCAACTTCCATGAGGCTCATTGATAATAACACCATGAGACATGCGACTTATATGGTAGCATCCAAAAGCACAGACTTCCAGTGTGGACGTGGTGCAAGAGGATGATTCGATAAGCATGTAACCTAGGCCTGTTCCCCAGAATAGGGGTGGGATAGATGGAGGTACTTGAAGATGAGTCGAAATTTCACTATAGTTCTATCACCCTTTCCATCCTCATATCTAATATAAATATAGCATGTGCGTACTTGTATTGTATAGTGTTATTATAAATAAGTAATAAAAATATTATTTATTTATAAATTGTAACTATTTTACTATTGTTGATTCCAGTCAATTGTTCACATAAAACACTTTGTATTTTAATGCATAATGAATAATTCTGGGTTCAAGCATATTGACATTATTCATTTCATTTTTGTCTTGCTGATAAAATTGTCCAGTTTCTGTTAACATCTAAAACAATTTGACCCAGATTGTGATATCTTCACACTTAGAATGCTTCATCTTCATCAGCATTATTCCTTAGAGTAGTGGTAATGTTTTCATTCTCCTTTCTATTTTTCCTACATACTCTCTGAAACCACATTCCCCACAAGGCAACTGATTTGCAAGTGCCTAGACCTGGCAAATTGTCTACCAGTTCTGCAATCAATTCCTTCTGGAAAACTTAAGCACATGATTTTCGTCAGAGACATTGAAATGTATCTGAGAATAGCAGCTGTGTACAAAATTCGATCGTTACAATCAAAGGAAGAGTTCACTATTATGCAGTGTATTGACCAGACCTTTAAGGCACTTAGTGTTAAAGATTTAATCAAGTAATAGGTAGGATATAGGCAAGGCATGATTTCATTTGGTCATTTCCAAACCGCTGCTCTTCTTTCTGAAATCACCTGGGTAGAACAACAAACATGATTTATTGCTAATAACTAAAAATGGTGATAAAATGAACTTGATGCATGTTTTCCAGATGCCATGGTACACTGGTTCGAGTAACATAAGTGTCACGACAGAAGCGAGACTTTGCGAAGTCCTTGATGTTCTAGAAAAGATAGTGATGTCATGTAACTATTCCTGGAAAGTGAGCCATTACAGACTTTGATATGTTCCCACACTCCCAACTAATGATAACTGAATATAGAAAATTATAGTAAGTTGAGTAGCAGCGCAATCAAGAGTAACTTAAATTCCCAACTTTAGACTACACACTAGTATATCTTACACGGTCCGTTTGTTACCATTACCGTATGTCTTTAGATCAACTGGTATCTGTCCACAGTAAACAATTATTGATTTTCAGTTTATTTTCACCAGGTTCTGGGTCCTACAGAGTTTCCCTTATCAGTTCATAAAAACCTATTCCAATGTTTAAGCAATCATTTTGCCTAAGTAAATTCAATCGTGTTCTTATAATTTTTAGGATCCGATCGGCACTTGCATGTTTAAACACAACCAATTGAATTTCTAATCAAGATCCTTATCACCATGAAACCAATAGGTTAGCAAAGAAATTTTCCTTGCCACTGTTGAATTAGATAGTTTGTTGAAAATTTCAATGTTCCTGTCCATGAATAACCTAAGTCAGAATGTCAACGATGGAGTTTTAAAGTCATCCCCACATGTTGCCTAGGTCGGGGCAAGTGAACTCCGCCTTCCAATTATTAAGGTTTCCCCAAGGTCAAGAATTCGGACAATTGCCAAAGAACCTCCAAAACTTGCAAAACTAGACTAGGTTCCAGCCTTCTCAAAAAATTCCATTTATTTGAGCGGAGTCAACGTTACACATTTTTGGGGATTCTGCTGATATTTTATGTTTTAAAATCTTACCTCTGTTTTGGTTAACTTAAAGTTTCATTCCCTACCCATCAAAATTTAACAAATTAGCCGAATTTTCTGTAGCAACGCCATTGTTTATTTGGAACTAACGGTTCTGTTTGGTCTTAAAGAATATTTTCTTTATCTCACCTTGACTGAGTCTCAGGAGTCTGTTGCAGCACTTAACAGAGTGTTGGCAAGCATGGGCCTTACTTCACTCTAAGAAATAGGGAATGACATTTTACCTGACAAATCATGCCCCAACCATGACCAGCCATAGTTTGAGTTCGGAAAAGGCTTATCCCACTCCTGTGTGATAACTCATGGAAGTGAACCTCCATGTCAAAATGCAAGCACGTCCATTCTCTCCATTGTCTGACTACAGATTGGCTTCTGGGCAGGGAACATCTGTGCGTGGAACTGGATCCTGAATCTAAGACAGAGGCAATGGAGTTAACTATGACCTGAAAGGTATTTCATCCTTAATCAATCTTAGTTTAGGAAAAAGTAGTTTCTTAAAGGTCTTGCAGTGTTAAATCAGTTTTCCAACCATTATATCATTCATCACTCCAGCAGCTTCAATGAAGCTTTTTTGGCAGTGCAAACCAAAGTTGTGTTCCAGGACACTTTGATTCTACATATCAGCAAAAGAGCTTCAGTCTCCAGTTGCCCTGACCGTCCCCTTTCCATCTGCGCAATGTCCATGTAGAGTTGCCAATTGCCCTAGCTTGTACACGATCCTAGTCAGTGCGTGGCAACATTGGGTGTTGAACCTCCCTCTTTTTCCATGGCAACCCTATGTTGCATGGACACTGAGAGTTGGAACAGAATTGTTCCAAGAAGCTTGCAAGCCACTAGCCAGCCCAAAATCCAACTTGGCACGCTGAATTCAGTTGACAAAGGTGGACTGAGCCTGAATAAAAATTCTGAGGAGGCGGTCTTCAAGGCATTAGTCTCAGGTGCCCTGGGGGGTCACATGCGGAGAGTTTAGCACCAGTGGAAACTCAGAGAGCATCAATGCCCTGGCTCATAGAAGATTGCCCAGAATCTGCAACATTTCCTGAAGTTCACTCAAAAGGAATTCTACATCGTGTAGACCCATATTAGGATGACAAATAAGTCCTCAAATAGGCTGGGGCCTCCATTCTATCAAGGGAATTCTATCACAACTTTCACTGTGATGGCAGGCAGACCTGATTAACCCTCTCTTTATTCAGCCTTGGCACACTGTCACGTGCCATCACCTGGCAAAAAGAGGTTCCTTCCAATAGGAGCAAACAGAGGCTTATCTAATGAAATTATGCATCTAGCAGCAATCCTGCGCAAGCTCACTCATTTACAACTGCTCCACATTGAATAATTCTCTACTCTTACGAGATTCATAGTAGAGCCTTGAATTAGATGGTTCCTGAGCAGATTGTTGCAGCTACCACTGCAAACCAGTGATACTCCATACCAAGGTCTGGCAAATTGGAATGGGGACAGTTGTTGGCCAGTGGTTCAAAAATCGAAATGGGTAGTGAATCTGGCGTTTTTCTAGAAGTTTATCTGCAATACACGACCATTGGGATCTGAGTGACAACTACACCAGGTGCAATATAGTTGCTTTTGTAGGGAATCTTTAAAGAATTGACAATCAATAAAATTATGGATGTTTTCCTGGAAATAGGTTTATTTGAATCCTGCAAAGATCTTAATACCTCTTCAGGATCGAGTACAGCTTACCATGTTCGTTGTAAAGTGGTTCAATAGATATTATGGACCACAGCTTGGGAAGGGTTTCTGTAACATTAACGGATAGTCTAACTACCTGAAAAGAAAAGAGATGATCTATTGAACAAACAGAATGACTGTCTCTATTTCGCAAAAGTCCCAGTGATGAAGCACTCAAAGAACAGAATGTTCCTAGGGTTGATTTGGCATTCAATTTTCAATTCATTCGAATAAAACAAAAGTTGTTCAGGAATATAATATTAATGCTCGAAAGTCAACTGGATATGCCTTATAGGTAGACCATTTGGCGATGATCATTGCTGTCAAAGATATGGCTCTGGCAAGTAAATAAGGGGTCATACTTGTCCGTGGTAAGAAAGACCTAATCGCAATAGGTTTCTCGCATGAGTCTAGATTTTAGCGTATGGATGTCTTTGCGGATGAATGAACAGCATCTGTCCTTTATTAGCAAAGGACTTCGCCTTACTTTTTGCCCCAGGTCTGAGGCACTGGGAAAGTTATACTGTTCCCCCCCAAGAATCAACAGATTTATAATTTTTAGTATATTAAATGCAATGAAAAGATTATCAAGTTTGTTCAAAGCATTGATTCAAAGCTGAGCTACTTTAATGAAGAGAAGGTAGGAACAATAACTATTAGTACTTCTTATTTCAAAATTTTTTCCCTAGTGGCTTTTTTTTTTTCAAATCATGATAATTACTAGTTAAATATATAGCGATTATTATTCGGTATGCTAATAGGTCCTTGCAAGCCTTCAATTTGGTACATGGGGGTAAGGGGTAGAACCTTTAGCTTCTAGTGTCAAGCAAAAACTGGGGATACAATGTCAGAGGTCCATGGACTAGGTGTTCCAAATGGTTTGGCGAACCTGTGGTCAAAGCACTTCGTCGCCTTACCGTTCACCGAACTGGTCAATGTTCTTTGTATTACCTCTGAAGCATGTTCACAGATTCAGCCTCTGGGTTTTGAACAAGTCTGGCTGCAGCAATAATCTAACTAAATGCTAAGAGATTGTGAATGCCCTGAGTACCAAGTGCGTCTTCTTACTCTCATAAGATCAGAGTTGATTAAAGTGCTGGCAAACTGCGATCAGTTTAATATGCAGTACCATATCTAACGCACTGCGCCACAGAGGCTCTAAACATATTCTATGTGATACATATCCTTCCATACATTACAATGCAAGAAGTGACATTTTAATAAATAAAACAAATAATTGCATTTTGAAGTATAAACAGATAATTTGTATAAGAAAATTAATTTCACATGAGAACAAAACAGGATTAGGAATCATACTTTGATTTCTGCTTTATTCATATTTGTGAAGATTGATGTGGAGATTTGGCTGTAAAACAGATTAAAAATGATTAAATGTTATATACAAATTTGTCAAATAATTTGTCAATTCTACCAAAGAACCAAGCTGCAGTTCTTCTAAATTCTCCTCTGGCATTAACATACATATTTCTAGAGGGCAGTGTATGTTAATTGAACACATTTAATAGTTAGATGCATTCCGTAATTTGGAGCATAAAAATGTCAGTTTTGTGATACAGTATGTCTCACCTCCACCCACAAAGTATTTTCTTATTCATTACAAATGGAAGTCCTAAATGATTTATGTCATGAAATAGTATCTGAATAGTTTCTTTGTTTTTGCACCATTTATTAGTAAGGTAGAAAAAAATTTAACAGTGAAAGCAATGACAATTACTCATGTAAGTAACTGTCGCAATACATTCACTTGAACTATGGTTTAATACAATAAAATGAATATGGAAATTTCACAAGGTATTCCAGAGAATTGCATTTTCTTTGTTAAAGAACAGAAGTGCAAACATTTCACCTCTCATCGTGGAAATAATTTGGGGGAATAAAGAGAATAAGGTGGAACATTTGTGGGTTGAATTTTCTGTTGATTTTAGTAACATTTTGCATTGTATTAAGACAATTATTAATGAACAGTTTGTATTGGTAGAAAAAGGGAAAAAACTGGAAGATAAGATGGCCTGTAGCTACCAAGTAGTAACTTATGGAGCTACTAGGTAGGTGTCACCATCATATTATATGGGTAACTATTGAGGTCTAGTATGATCATTACTCAGGGGTGCGATGGCTCAATAGCTAAGACGCTGAGCTTGTCAATCAGAAAAGTTCAGCAGTTCGAATCCTAATGCCACGTAATGGAGTGAGGGATACCTTGTGGGTCTCAGCACAAGAAGCATTTTATAGACGAGAAATATTTTGTGACGGTAATACAAAATAAACTCAAGGAAACAATTGGTGGCAGAGGATTATAGTTGCCAATGGTTTTCCTACTTAGATATCCTCCCAATGCTTGTCCAGTCCTTCAGAGAAAAATGTCTAGATGTAGTAGCCTATGAAGTGAGTACTTGAAAAATATAGCAATTAGCAATATAAGTATGGGCTGCTAAATACATGGCTTTTCAACTACTTTAGCTGCCTACACATCACTAACCCTTAAATTAGAAGCAATAGGCATGTCATCTGTCGAGTGATAACAACAAAGCAAACTATAGGAAATCCCACTGGGTTAAAGTTGCCTTTTAATAAGTACTCTGATCAGTATATCTAATTTATAAGCATTTCCATTTATATAATATAATCGCATCAAAAGTTTTTTTTTTTCATTTTAGAAGTTCTTGTTTCCTTAAAAAAAAAACTTATAAAGCAGCTAAAAAAAAATCCAAATTACAAACTCTTAAGATCTAAGAGTTAGTATAGCCAAACATTAATTATTTCCTGCGTGATTTAAATCAATAAGGTAAAGGTAAACATTAAAGGTTCCCCTTGCACCTATGTGCTAGTCCATTCCTGACTCAAGGGGGCGGTGTTTATCTCTGTTTCAAAGCCAAAGAAGGCAGCGCTATCTAACGATGGCTCTGTGGTCATGTAAACACCGAAGGTGCACAGAACACTGTTACACTTCCCATCAAAGTGGTCCCTATTTTTTTACTTTCATTTTTCCGTGATTTCGAACTGCTAAATTGGCAGAAGCTGGGACAAATAATGGGAGCTTGCTTCATTATTCAATCAATAGTGCATTACAAAAGCTTTGGACTACACACCCACCCAACAATTTTTAATTTGATCTGAAACTCTGATAGAACAGACTCTAGAATGTACCTATGTAGTGCTAAAGAGGTTTTACTTCAGAATCCAAATGCCAACTGAATTCAAGCAACTGGATGTGTCCTTTTCCCAATTTTTTCATGGCAATTACATAACTATATAGAGTTCCCTTCCTAATCAACAATGGTAGTGAGATGTATAAATGTCTCCAAAACTATTCTTGGGAGGCTGGGAAAAAGCGCAAATTAAAACAGCATCTAGCTTTTTGTTGTGGCCCAGCCGGTGCCGCTGTCACCAGACTCCGAGAGTGATACTCCATACGAGTCAGCTCCAGAGGAGATGTGCGATCCTGGACAGGATTCGGAGGCTGAGCAGGAATCCGAGAGTCTGGTCGGCCACCAGGTGGCGCCAGAGGCATGGAGCAGCGGTGAGAGCGAGAGGAGGAGGACTCCCGATGCCCTGCCTTGGAGCAGCGGAGAGGATAGTGACTCAGGACTTAGTAGGGCGTTTCGAGATGCTCGTTTCCGGCGCGCCCACAAACGCAAGGAGCGTGGGCGTAATTATAGGCAGTAAAGAGCTCTCAGGTGCTGTTGGGAGACGCCCTTTTTAGGTTATAAAAGGGTTGACTCTGGACAGGCTCTGCGTAGCAATCAACAAAGGACTTTTGACAGCAACTCTAGTCTGGGATCCTGGCAAGCTGGATTGCTGCTTTTGTGTGTTCTGTCTTTGTGAGTTCTGTCTTGGTGGCTTGCTGCCACAAACCTCTTGTCTGTTGGTGTAATAAACCTTGTTCCCTTGTACTGTTCCGGAGTGTGTGTGCTGTGTGGGCAACGGAGGAAGGGGGGGGGGTCAGAACAGATTGATTGCTACCCCAAACGTATCTCCATTCAGCTATGATGGAGCAACTTCAGGCGGAGAATGCTCTCTTCGCACAGCAACTTGCCTTGCTAACAGCGCAAGTTGCACAGCTGTCTGCTCCTGCCAACCCCCCACCCCCCCAGCAGCAACGAAGGAAATGCCCAGTGGCCATGCCGGATAAGTTTGATGGCAGTCCGAAACTTTTCCCGGCGTTCCTGGGCCAATGCCGGTTGTTCATTGCCTTGAGAGCGGAGGACTTTCCCACCGACCAGAACGAAGGTGGGCTTTGTGATAAGCTTGCTCTCAGGCACAGCAGCACGGTGGGCTACGCCTTTGCTGACTCAGCCGAGCCCCCTGCTGGATGACTTCCAGGGTTTTTGCACTCATCTTTCGGCTGACGTTCGAAGGACCCCATCAAAGGAGAAACAGCCACCAGACTCCTGAAAGAGTTGCACCAAGGGCGTGGTTCTTTACTGGACTACGTTACCGAGTTCCGGCTGCTCAGTCAGGACTCTGAGTGGAATGAGCCAGCCCTTATGGATGCTTTTCAGGATGGCCTGTCAGAGGACCTGCAGGATGAGCTGGTGAGAGTGGACAGGCCTCCAACGTTTGACGCGTTGGTTCATCTATGCCTCCGGATTGACGGCCGGCTGCAGAGGCGGAGGCCTCGCCGAGCGTCCCGGGAGGTGCTGAGAGTGCCAGTTCCACGAGAGACTCCTGTCCCACGAGAGGAGCCCATGGAGTTGGGTGCAGCCAGACCCCGCTTGTCACGCACGGAGATGGAGAGACGGCGTGCAGGGGGGTTGTGTTTTTACTGTGGGGATCCGGGACATCTGGCTACGGGCTGCCCCAAGAAGGGAGGTAGAGGGGCTGCACGGTCTACGGCCCCCCCCTCAACGACGGACCTCCGTCTCGGGAAACGGGGAAAGCCCGATCTGAGGGAGAATTCGGGTCGGGCACAGGCCGGAACAGAGGAGGAGGGGCCTCCACGACATCTGATTCTTGCAGCGCACATTCTCTTGTCGGGTAGTCCGCAGGGAATACCAGCCCATGCCTTGGTCGATTCCGGGGCTACCACGAATTTTATGGATGCAGCGTTTGTCACGAAATATCACGTCCCTCTGTGCCCGGTAGACCCTCCGATGCGAGTGGAGACCATTGACGGCCGGGTGCTTCTGTCTGGGCCCATCAAGAACGCCACGCAGCCTTTGTGCCTGATCCTCGGGGAGCATGAGGAGGCCATTCAATTTTACGTGGCTTCGGGTCTGCATTTCCCCGTGGTGTTGGGCTTGGCTTGGCTGCGGGCGCACGATCCCCAGATCCACTGGTCGCAGAACCGCATCTCGTTCCCGTCCTTGCAATGCGTGGACCATACCCGTCATGTTTGCGCGGCTCAGGTGCCCAGTTCGGCCGAGGCCGACAGGTGACAGTGCCGCCGGATTTAGCGGAGTTCGCGGACGTGTTTAGCGAGCAGGAGGCGGATCAACTGCCACCGCACCGGCCTTACGACTGTCCCATTGACCTGGTACCTGATGCGAAACTCCCGACGGGCCGCCTATACTCCATGTCTGAACCGGAGTTGGCCGCATTGCGGGACTTCCTTGACAAGAACCTGGCCCGGGGTTTTATCCGGCCTTCGTCTTCGCCCTTGTCTGCCCCGGTTTTGTTCGTCAAAAAGAAGACCGGGGATCTAAGACTTTGTTGCGATTACCGGCGCTTGAACGCCATCACGATCCGTAATCGCTACCCGTTGCCTCTGATTCCCGAGTTGTTGGAGCGGCTCCCGGGAGGCCGTGGTGTTTACAAAACTGGACTTACGTGGAGCTTACAATCTGGTTCGAGTCAGGGCGGGGGACGAATGGAAGACAGCTTTTGGCACCCGATACGGACATTTTGGACCATTTTGAGTTGATACGGTCATGCCGTTCGGGTTGACCAATGCCCCAGCTGTTTGTCCTTCATCAACACACATTTATGAACGATATCTTCGGGACCTTTTGGAGAAGTTTGTCGTCATCTACCTGGACGACATCTTGATCTACTCTACAGTCTCGGAAGGATCATCAACAGCAATTTTGCGTCAGGTTCTTGCAGCGCCTTCGAAAGCATCGCAACCTGTTTATTTTGCCAAGCTGGAGAAGAAGTGTCAGTTCTGGCAGACCACCATTCGAGTTTCCTGGGGGTCACGGAACCGTATATTCCCCTGAAGGAATTTGCGATGGAGCCAGGCAAGGTGGAAGGCACCCTGATTTGCCCGAAGTTGCGTCCCGAATCTCCTCGACGGATGAAAGACGTTCAGAGACTCCTCGGGTTTTGCGCCAACTACTACCGGTCCTTCAATCCCCGGCTTTGCTTTCTTGACCGCGTTAGCCCCTCACTCGGCTCCTGCAAAAGAAAGTGCCGTTTCATTTTTACTGGGGGTCCACGGAACAACACAACAGTGGCCTTGAAGCGCGCTTTTTACAAAGGAGCCGATCTTTGAAACACCCCCGATCCCATACCATTAAGCCCCCCCCCAGTAGTCGAGGCGGAATTATGTGAAAGACATCGCGACAGGTGCGCTTCAGTTTTCTGGGCGGTGTTGTTGCAGGGCTCACGCCCCTGATGGCACCCTCCCTTTCCCCCTTGGCCGCCCTTGGCACTGCCTCGGAAACTCAATCCTTCCGAGCGCAATTATACCATCTGGGGAAGGAGTTGCTGGCTATCCAAGGCGGCGTTCGAAGCCTGGCGACATCACCTGGAGGGGCCAGGCATCAGGTCAAACCATGAAATGTCCGAAAGACCAGACCATGTGCAGCGCGCAATCTGGAGCTTTTTTGACAACAACCTAGCTCCCAAGGAAGCTCAATACAGGCCTGCTTTTCCATGCTCTGCTGTCTTTTGTTGGGAACCGCTCCCTGTGCCCATGTTCTCCAGCCCGGTTCCACTTCAAGTCCAGGTATACAGACTGTCCCAGTGCCTTGAGTGACGCAAACCGGCGCGGGCTACGTCATCGCCTCCGAATCTAGAAAGGGATCCGTGCAATTATACTTTCGACGGCCTCTTGGCCCGAATGGTCACTCCCTGCAGCTCCGGCACGGACTCCTCTGGTCCCTACTCGAGTCTCTCCTGGAATCCAAGGACGGACCCCGTTTGGATTGCTGCGGTCCTGTTGACAACTGGGCAGTGTTTCGCAGCTTCGAAAACCAGACGTTGGCGTCATCTGCACTGCGAACAGCAGTGCGGGTGACATCCATCGCCACCTGCGAGGACGATCATTTGGCGCGGGGTAGACGTGTGAGTCTTTACGGCCCCATCCAGGATTGGTGGCTTTCCCTCTCAACAGGACCGGACGATGACACTTGCGACGCCTCGCTGGAAGGTAGATTCACGCCCCGGTTTGAATCACATGCCAAAGTCCTCCGAGCAGATCTTCAATACAGACTATTTCAACGGCCAAAACACGCTGGTGGGATCTATCCCTCGGCTTCACATATGCTGTTGGTAAACAGCGCCCTTTACCGCGAGCGCACTCGCCTGTGGCACCAAATAGGCCCCTGACAAACTGACAGTTATGAGTCAGGGCCGATTTCGGAGCTCTGCCCCCTGTCAACACGACATTGCTAACACGTCCACGTCTTTTCCACATGGTAGGAGTCCAACTCACACGTCGGGTTGGCAACGGGGTCCTCCAGCAGGTCCCACTTGCTTTCCAGACCCCCCTCAGCGGCGCCTCAGATCACCTATTTTCTGATGCCGTATTCAAAGCTGCTGTCCACGTCTACATAGGGGCACTACTCTGATAGCGAACTTTTATAACTCCTGGCATCCGAGAGGGCAACTTCATCTTACCACAGACCAAGGGCTATCGCCCCACCTGTGTAGCTGAGCGATGACGTCGGAAGCAGACTTTTCTTATATGGCGCAAACGACATCCCGCGATCGGACAGCGCAGGAGGCTTCGGATTCGTCAGGGGTCATGCGTCACTGTGCCGTGCAACTTCTCAACTAAGCTGCCTACAACTTCAGCCGCGAGGTCGGATTCGACGATACGGCCAGCGTCCATTGGGGTCGGGATACATCTAGGCCTATTGAGCAAGGGCGGCTCTACCACCTTCCGACATCGCGAAGGGACCCGGGGCCCAGGGATTCCCCTGCCCTGAATGAGGTGAATTATCCCCCCTGTCGGAATCTGGACCTTGTTTGGCTATCGGGTGGAAGGCGGCCATTCGAACCGGGTGGCGCGACATCCAAACCTGGAGTTGCTCTGGGGCCCAGGTGGCATCAGGTCACTGCTATATCTCCCAGGACAGACGTCCATCGGCATTCTGGAGTTTTTGACACACAGCACCTGGAAGCTCTCATTAGCGCCATCCGGTGGTTGATTTCTGTTTTTTCCCCCCCTGTCCTCGCTTCACAGGTCCTGTATATCCCCAGTGCTCGGACAGAGGGCGGATGCTTCCACATTCTATTGCTTAAACGCCGGAGTACTCAACAACCCTGCTGACTTCACTGCCCCCCCCGGACGGTCACTGACCCGTCCCTTCGCTGCAAACCAGGAACCCCTCCATTTGTAAGGATCCATAATTTGATACGGAATGGCAGCGCAAAACGACTCCGTGGGGGTGTCAATGTCCGGGCGGGCAGACGGGTAGGCCTGACTATCCCCTGGACCTTTGACGAGGACCTTTTGAAGTATTGGGGGATGGCTCTATGTGCCTGCAGGTTCCGCCCCGTGGATTGGTTCTCCCAATGTATGACACTCCGGCAGCCGGGACACTTTGGCCGAAAATGTTCAAAACTTTGCACCTGGTTTCCCGTACGTTTTGCGTGGCCTCTGGCCGCGGGGACACGACATGTGCAGACCTGGTCCTCACCCGTGTGCAGTGTCGGTCAGGCCAACTCAGTAGACGGGAGCCTAGGCTTGCGCAGACATTGCCTTACCCAGAGACAGGACCCTGGGGAGCCGTGTCCATGGACTTCTTGACGGAAACTGCCTCAGTCCTCGTACCGGTTTCACTACGGTCTAGTGGTGGTGGAATACAATGCTCACCAAGATGGTGCATTTCTCCACGTGCCGGAATTGATTGCCCACAGCCCGCGCCACCGCCCGCATGTTCATCCAGCACGTGTTCCGGCTGCACGGACCTACCTGACGGGTCGTCTCAGATCGCAGGTACACCTCAATTCACGGCCCAGTTCTGGAAAGGGCTGATGGCCGCTCTTGACGTTCAAGTTTGTCTGTCCTCGGCGCACCATCCCCGAAACCGATGGAGGGACGGAGTGGAGAAGGGTGATTGGGATTCTGGGGAACAATATCTGCGCTGCTTCGTGAACCAGCAGCAGAACAATTTGGGCGGGAGTAGTACCTCGCCGTGGCGGAGTTTGCGTTCAACAACTCGCAGCACTCCTCCACACGGACGACGCCTTTCATGGCGAACGTCGGGTACCACCCTCGTTTTTTTCCCTCTCACCCGTGGACTCTCCGGTCCCCGCAGCGCAGGATTTCCTCTCTGAGCTTCAGGCGGTTCACCAGATGGTGCGCCGCTACTTGAATCAGGCGAAGGAGGATTACAAGCGGGTGGTGGCGGACAGGTCTCGCCGTGCGGTGCCGGAATTGGCCGTGGGTGATCGCGTGTGGTTGTCCACGCGGCATCTTCCGTCCCACCGGCCTACGAGGAAGTTGGACCACCGGTATCTGGGGCCGTTCCCTGTGGAGGCCGTTATCAATCCGGTGGCCTATCGCCTGACCCTCCCGCGCTCGATGCGACGAGTACACCCGGTGTTCCATCGCTCGCTCCTGATCCCTGAGCGGTCGGATTGTCCTCTCCGACGTCCCTCTTCACCCCTGCCGTCGTCGCCTGAGGTGCACGCACGGCCATCGCACAGAGTGACCCGGATCCCGTGACTCGAGATGGCTCAAGGGTCGGTTCCAGTATTTGGTCGACTGGGCGGGACGAGGACTCGGACGGGGGGTCCTGGACCGATGCGACGGCTGTGCATGCTCCAGCTTTGGTGCGGGCCTATCATGGACAATTTCCCTCTCGACCGCATCCCCGAGCGTCAGGCCCGGGGGAAGGGCCCTGCGGTGAGGGATAGTGTTGTGGCCCAGCCGGTGCCGCTGTCACCAGACTCCGAGAGTGATACTCCATACGAGTCAGCTCCAGAGGAGATGTGCGATCCTGGACAGGATTCGGAGGCTGAGCAGGAATCCGAGAGTCTGGTCGGCCACCAGGTGGCGCCAGAGGCATGGAGCAGCGGTGAGAGCGAGAGGAGGAGGACTCCCCGATGCCCTGCCTTGGAGCAGCGGGAGAGGATAGTGACTCAGGACTTAGTAGGGCGTTTCGAGATGCTCGTTTCCGGCGCGCCCACAAACGCAAGGAGCGTGGGCGTAATTATAGGCAGTAAAGAGCTCTCAGGTGCTGTTGGGAGACGCCCTTTTTAGGTTATAAAAGGGTTGACTCTGGACAGGCTCTGCGTAGCAATCAACAAAGGACTTTTGACAGCAACTCTAGTCTGGGATCCTGGCAAGCTGGATTGCTGCTTTTGTGTGTTCTGTCTTTGTGAGTTCTGTCTTGGTGGCTTGCTGCCACAAAACCTCTTGTCTGTTGGTGTAATAAATCTTGTTCCCTTGTACTGTTCCGGAGTGTGTGTGCTGTGTGGGCAACGGAGGAAGGGGGGGTCAGAACAGTTCTCTATCTAGGAAGTCCAAAATTTAAATAAAACGGTGGCACAAAACAAAACAAAAAGTCTAAAGGCACAGAATAAAACCAGTATGAAGAATATGTCAGTATAGCATAGAAAATAAACTGTAAAAAAACATCAGATTAAACAAGTATTAAAACACCAGCATGCAAGTGGAATTAAGATAAGAAAAGCTTAAAAGATTTTAACAGTAATCTGAAGTAAGTGCATGTATTTTACAAGGGTTTTGTGAGGCTAGAAAATATCAAATACATCAAATGCATTGCAATAGCAAACATTTAAAGGCAAGGTTGAAACATGCCTCTAAGTAGTATTGCTGTATGACAGCTGATCAGGTCCCTAAAGAGAAATATATTTCGGTAAAAGCCCTTTAAATCTCGAGCTTAAAAATGCATGATTCCAACAAGTCTATTAAATTTCAAGACGAGAGACACGTGCAGTTTATTTTACTTGCAATATATATTTTTTTGGCCTGTTCTCAAGAAGGCATGGCTGGAAAAGGTCTCAATTTATTTTGACTGCCGGAATTCACAAATAATAAGGTGAAGAGTGGAGGTAGAAACTGGAATGGGGGGAAAATAGCACAAATTATGATGAATATTTTTTTTAATGTAAAATGTTAAAATTAGTATACAGACGAAAAGATTAGAAGTTGAAAGATGATTGTATTATGTACAATATAATCATAATGGCGTGAGCATGATCAATGTGAGGTTATCGAAATCGTCAATCTCATTATTATTATTTGGTATCAAAATGAACGATACTCAGTCACCTTTGGGACAACCGTGGATGACTACGAATCTCTATAGAACCCATAAAGATGCTTTTTCAAGAAGGAACTGGAACTTTCTTATTGTTCTTTGAAGACATTTCGCTTCCCATCCAAGAAGCTTCTTCAGCTCAGTCCTTTGGGGCAACTGTGACCTGGAAGACTGAGAATCTCCCTAGACATTTAAAAAACCTGGGAATGAATTTGGAATCTGCCTCATAGCGAAAGGATCTGTGGCCAGTTCTCGAGCACAAATATTGAGACAATTTCAATAGAAAATAAAACAATATATTACGATCAAAGTTAATATTAATTCTTAACTCTCCCAGGAAACCTTTTTAGCTAGGAAGGAGACATTTGTTTTATGTCTTGATATATATGACAAGTCAAACTTAGCCTCATTCTAGATGATGGAGATCAGCGGTGAGCTTCAGACGGCTTGGACTGGTTCATTTGAATCAGTAGTGAAGTATTGCCCCAGCTCTATGCCGTCCTATTTAAGTATGTTTTTGAGGCCTAGTGCATGTGCAGAAGGTGTGTTTGTGTGTGTGTGTGTGTGTGTGTGTGTGTGTGTGTGCATGTGTGGAAAGAGTAAGTATGCCCGTGGTGAACCGGTGGTAACAAAATGTGAAAACCACCACTGATGGAGATATACCTTTAAATGGCAGTTCCACCAATCCTTAGATGTGGATTGAAATCTAATCAGTAAGATGAAAAATAAAGGTATAAAGACATTTTTTTTAAAAAAGTGTTATGCATTACCTACTCAAAAGACCTATCATCTTTGGGTTTTGTCTTTTTACATAGTTTATTCAAATGTAATTTTGCATTTCAACATTCTACTTCAGCATTCAGGGTTTGTTTAGGTAAATCTGTGTATTATAAAAATCATAACAGATATGAATGCATTAGCCCACTATTTTAAGGGTCAACATTCTTACTAGGTCAGTTGGCAGAGAGCCAGTTTATAATGCAAGCTTATGATACTTTAGGTAAGTAGCTTTTTTGTTTTAATGGAAAGAAATATAATCCTTCTAGCTATTTTATGGTCCTTATTTGTAACGCTTTAAAACTGTAGTACTGGAGAACGTAATACTATGGCCTTACTGACAAACACATTCTGTAACAGAGTAAAGCATATTTCACTGGATATGCATTGGGGAGAAAAAAAACTATCTGCCAATTTAGTAACTGTTGGTTTTTAGTTAAAATTGGAACATTAACAGATTACACACATTTATTTTTATTGCCTAGACGCTTGGTTTCATGGCAGTCCATGCTAGTTTTGTACATCTGTACATTAGCCCAATAAATGTAGTTCTTATCTTGACACAGTGGAAAATTATATGCATTTGAGGGAGATGAATTACATTTCAAGTTTGTAATTCAGCCTTGATAAAATTATACCGTTATTTTGTGCATCTCAAATCTAAACTTGGCTTGCTCTTGGCAGAGTCAAGGAGATATTTCAGAAGTTTTATTTTTCACACGTTGAAATGAGTTGAAATGCTCCTTTGCATCACAAAGGACAATTCCCAAAAAAATTGGGAGATCTTCTTAATTCAGATTGGGAAACGTTGTAGCACAATGCCTGTGGTGCTGAACCATTTATCTTTTTTTTTTTTTTTTGCTATGGAACAACAATTTATTTAGTGTATTATTATTATTATTATTTCTTCTTCTTCTTCTTCTTCTTCTTCTTCTTCTTCTTCTTCTTCTTCTTCTTCTTCTTCTTCTTCTTCTTCTTCTTCTTCTTCTCCTCCTCCTCCTCCTCCTCCTCCTCCTCCTCCTCCTCGTCCTCCTCGTCCTCGTCCTCCTCGTCCTCGTCCTCGTCCTCGTCATCGTCCTCGCCTCCTCCTCGTCCTCCTCCTCGTCGTCCTCCTCCTCCTCCTCCTCCTCCTCCTCCTCCTCCTCCTCCTCCTCCTCCTCCTCCTCCTCCTCCTCCTCGTCCTCCTCTTACTCCTCCTCCTCCCCCAAAAGTGAAAAGTGTCATGGTTCTACTACATAACTATGTTCCTGGAGAGGGGGTGGGAGAGACCTTACACTGGCAACTAGTGCAACCTATGAATTTTAGATAACTGGTCCACTGGTTGACTGGAAAAGAGACACAACCAATTATCTTTGTGAAGTTTTGTTCTGCCTGAACATTATAGATCTTGGATGAAGGCAGTTGTGGTTGTATGACTAGTTAGCCCATTGACTGGCTGATGATTCTTGGGACGAAATCCTGATGGAACATGTTCTGTAGAGAGCATCCCTTATGACATCTGGAGCTGAAAAAGATCCAGCAATTCAGACAGTTATTACAGGGACCTCCTGTAAGAATTTTGCATAAAATATTTATCCAGTACAAAAGTGCTGCTATTTTAAAAGCTTGTATATATTTCCCCACATTGGACACAATTCATGAAATAGTCAGAAGAGCAGCCTCTTTGTTATGTCAGCAGAATACCTTGGTGAATTATGACCTGTTCCACTGTCAGGATCTTGCCACAAAGAATTCTTCCGGCTGAAATATTTCACAGAATTATCCATAGGTGGAAATATTAAACGATAAACCTGTTGTCCCAATTTCAGAGCATTTAAACATTATTGGTTCTTTAAATGGCAGCCTGAACGCACCACTAAACCCAAGTAAATATACAGCAGCTACACAGTAGAATGACTCCATCTGTTTCCTAAGTTGAACATAGCTGTGCCTTCAGATCTGAAAACAGGCCAAAGCATTGGAGTTTCTTTCATTTTAAATCAATTATAACAAAGCGTAGTTGGCTTATTTCTTTGAAATCAATATTGTCTACAAGCACTAAATAAAGGAAAGAGATCCGAAAGAAGAGCGCTCAGGGTTTCATGGATGCATTGAATCATAAGTAATGTTAAATGCCAGAGCTTTCCGTAAATACAGAGGTAACTATTTATTTGCGGTAAAGCATACTTTATTCTCCTTGTCATCTTGTAAATATTTTCCGCAGGTTGTTGTAACTTGACTGGGTATTTATTTTTGAGCTTATGTGTAGGCATTGTCACTGGTTTAAATCTTACAGTTTTCGAACAAGGATTGAAAGTAATTCAAATGTCAAGACCGAAGCAAGCCCAGATAATTACGATGCAGGAAATATTGGCCTGGGATTATTATTTATTTTTTACTGCAGCTTCTCAGCAGGTAACAAACCAAACACTTACCCTTCCCACGGATAGAAGATGTGTCAGGCCCCCATCGGAGCCTGAATCTGTGGAGGAGGATGAGCTGGAGCTGGCAGAGATAGAGGGTTCGGCTTCGTTGGTTTTGGAGTAATATGGGGAGGAGCAGCCCAGGGCCCCACAGGATTGGCATGGCTTTATAGCAGGGAGAAATGGGGGAAGGATGACCAAAAGAGGGCTAGCAGTGGATATGAGGAGCAACAGAACTCAGGCAATGAGCAAGGACCACCCCCTCCTGATCCCTGAGCACAGAGAGTGGAGAAAAGGCAGGAACAGCACAGGCTGACCTGATGACTTGGGAGGAGAGCACCTTGCCCCTCTTCACAAGGCAAAGCTAGGGACTGAGATTTAAGGAGATGCTATGGGGAGGGGAATTTATCAGGGATAAATGCTGAATTGGTAGAATTTGGTGTGCCAGTTCATATATTTGAAGTTTGTAGTACTTATGACTTGTTCCTGATTATGTGGACTCGGTACCTTGTTCCCTACTTTGTGGACTCATTGGTGTTTTTTTGTTTTGTTTCATGGACTCATTCCCTTGTTCACTTGTTTTGCCGGACTAGGTGCAGTCAGAGGCTGCCATGTGTATGTGTGTGTGTTCACGCTGGGATGTCCCAAGAATGTGGGAGCAATTGGGGGGGGGAATTTGGGGCATTAAAAGGGAGTTTGAACTTTCAGCTGGCTGTGTGACTTTCATGCCTTGTCCCGGGGCATCAGAAGATATTTCGCTTTCCAAAAATAGGAGCAGTGCCTCTTCCTCAATTCTTTCTCCACTATCAATAAAAATGTGCAAGATGCAGACCTGCATCTTGGAGATGCAGCTGACCATGCAAAGTGGAGTTCAATGTTACGAAAAGTGCACCCTGCACCTGGTGGTATACACTAGGTGGAGGAGGAGGAGGAGGAGGAGGAGGAGGAGGAGGAGGAGGAAGAAGAAGAAGAGGAGGAGGAGGAGGAGGAGGAGGAGGAGGAGGAGGAATATTATATGCACATCCCATTATTGTATGAGAGCTAACTCTCACTTTCAATCCTCACTTTCTTTTGCAGATGGCTGATGGTGTCCTTTGAGCAAGGCAAGGCAACTCATTTCCCCTTGCAAAATAGAGCAATTTGGTTCTTCTTGGTGGTCATGGACCATTATGACCAATAAAACAAAACAAATAACACAGGACGGTAGTTTGTATAGTCACATAGAAATGGGGAAACCAACATTCCAGAAAATGACGATTAAGCCAATTGGCCTTAATGCCATTAGTGCTTTATTATAGTCCGTGTTGCTTCAAGGTAAAATAATCCAGAAAGAATTAATCAGCCATTAATTGCAAGCAACACTGATGAATAGTCATAGTAATTTGGGTGTATTAAATCTTGTTTTTGAGCTCTCCTCAAAACAAAGTTAATGAACAAGAAAGCTTGAAAGACTAAACCTTTGGTCCTGGTGACCCACTCAGAATGGATCCTGCAACAAATTATCCTGGGACACATATATTTGCCTTCATTTGCAGTAACGAACAAGACTTTACCTGGCTAGGAGAATGTTTAATAAGGACGCTATCAATACATCCCTCTAAAATGGGACATGACCCAGCAATTCAAATAACGTTCATTCCCAAAAGACAGTTTTTATTAGCATGTTGTAATATTCCTAGTAATGGGACGTGGTGGGTCAGTGGCTAAGATGCTGAGCTTGTCGATCAGAAAGGTCGGCAGTTCGAAGGTTCCAATCCTTAGCGCCGGGTAACAGAGTGAGCTCCCATTACTTGTCCCAGTTTCTGTCAACCTAGCAGTTCGAAAGCACATAGAAATGCAAGTAGAAAAATAGGGACCACTTTTGTGGGAAGGTAATAGCGTTCCGTGCATCTTCGGCATTGAGTCATGCCAGCCACATGACCATGGAGACGTCTTTGGACAGCGCTGGCTCTTCGGCTTTGCAATGGAGATGAGCACCACCCCCTAGAGTCAGGAATGACTAGCACATATGTGCGAGGGGAACCTTTACCTTTACCTTAGTAATATTCCTTATTGTGACTTTGGACACAACCTAGAAGCTCTGGTGGTGCAAAACACAGTAAGCAGTGCAATTTTATCAGGTGAGGCTAATCTTGGAATCTGTCTATGGAGATTCTCAAGCCCTTCAGGTCATAATTGCCCCAAAAGGTCCCTTTGCCTTTGCATCTTGTTTTGCGCCTTACCTCCTCATTTCCAGTTTCCTTTTCTGCATTTTAGATACCATGCATAAAATGCATATGAGTGGTAGGGGCTAGCTCATAACCAAATATGTGAATTAAACCAACATTGCTGGCTCTTTTGTTCTGGCTCATGACTAAATAGTTGTGACGACTGAAGAGGGTTCACAACAGTTCCTTAAGAAAAGAAAAGTTCTTCCTGTCTAGAAACCATAGAAACTATTGATAGCTCATTAGCTAACACAATTACCAAACTAGATTGTTTTAATACTCTCAGAAGATCATATGTGAAAAGTATATTCTTAAAGCAGTGCTTTGTCTTTGGCTGGCAGAGTCAACCGGGTTTGAGCCGTTAAAAAAAGCGAGATAGTTGAAAGGGAGAATTATTTTATCACATAATCAGGTCATTGCCTTCATCATGATTTCAATTCCATGCAACTCGACCTCCTGTTTTATTAGCTTGATAATTGATTCTGTTCAGGCTAGGGAAAGAACAATAGAGCCTCGGTAGAAATGTGATCTTTCGAAGGGTAATACTAACAACTCGCTGTCCACACAATTAAATAATTCAGTGTAATTGCAGATATGATACTCTTTTTCTTCTTCTTCTTCTTCCTGGAATCATTTTTCTGGGGAAAGCTAATATTAATCCCAGGAGGGGAGGAAAAAAAAACCCTCAAACGAGAACAAAACTAGAATTTTGTAGAAGCTGGTGTCCGAAAGAGAAGGAATGAGAAGGAGATGAAAAATTATATTTTCTCTGTCTGGGTTGTTTTCTCAGATGTGAGTTATAGAATGACAAATTGTAGATCAGTGCAGCTTTGTTTAAAATAACATCCTTCAAAGAAACCTTGGCATTTTCATACTGAATAGTGTGTGTATGATCCAGTCAACTCACAATTTGGATTTCTTAGAAGAAGAAGAAGCAGAAGGAGAAGGAAAAGAAGAAGGAGGAGAAGAAAAAGATTAAATAAGTATCAATTAGTTTCACAGCAAAATATATATATATAAATGGTTCAACACCATAAGCATTAAGATGATCTCCAAATTTGCTTGATTTCTCCTTGGTGATGCAAAGGAGCATTTCAACTCATTTCAATATGTGAAAAAATAGTGAATAATGTATGAGTCAGAATAGTGTACAAGCCAGTCAACCCAAAACTTGTATTTCAAAGAAGAAGAAAAAGGAGAAGAAGGAGAAGGAGAAGGAGAAGGAGAAAGGAAGGAAGGAAGGAAGGAAGGAAGAAAGAAAGAAAGAAAGAAAGAAAGAAAGAAAATACAATTTTCATGGTCATAGTTTGGGCAAACCAGGTAGAATATGGCTTCATTGTCCTGATGCATTAAACTTTGACTAGCTTCATAAACTTATTTTGATGTGAGTTTGACAGCTGAGCATCCACAGACTCATAAAGCTTTCCTGACAACAATATGGAAGTAGTTTGCCTCTACTACATTCTAGGATTTATTCTTCCAATATAGACTTTCAAAATCATAATTCTGTATGATAATGTGACGGAAAACTCCCTACAGTGAAAAATGAAGCAAAAGACATTGTGTCCCACCTTCTCCCAAAAACAAAAAATACCTGGACTTGTCCAAAGGGTGTCAAGGTTGACTTGAAAGATACTTAACCATGCAGGTTGTTGTAAAATTTAATAGGCCAGGCATTTGTTTTGAACAGGTGGGTTTTTAACTTCTTACGGAAGGAGTGGTAGTCCTGATATCTTCTGGGTAGGTCATTCCAGAGAGTCGGGCCATACAGAGAATACCTGGGCGTTATGCTGGCATTTTAGTGGACGGCACCCGGAGGAAGTCCCTCTCTTGAGAGCACTTCCAAAGGGATTATGGGGCATACGATCCCGCAAATCACTATCCTGTGCCATGGAGCGCTTTAAAGATGATAACCAACACCTTGATCACACAAAGCCACAGAATGCAGCCCGTAGCAATGAGGTTTTTTGGGAGTATTTAAAAAAATACTGTATGTATTCTGAACCAGCTGCAGATATTGGTATCTCAAAAGGAGAAACATTACAGTAGTCCAGTTGGGACGTCACAAGCACGTGAGTGACTGTGCAGAGGGCTTTTGTTGACTTTCAAAATCATAATTCTGTATGATAATGTGACGGAAAACTCCCTACAATGAAAAATTTAATTAAAAGACATTATGTCCCACCTTCTCCAAAAACAAAAAAATACCTCTTACTGCCTCCAAAGGTGTAAACCTGAAAGATATTTACCATTAGGTCCTGTTGTAATTTAATATAATATTATTTCATTTGTTGTTTTTTTAATAATAAGAGTTTAGGAATACTTCTGGTGTATCCAAATCTTGATTATCTTTTACTTTTTTATTCCTTTTTCTTATTTCACTTCACATATTCATAAAACTTCCAGAATCATATGATCTGGAAGTATCTTATCAAACAAAATTCTTAGAATCACTGTAGCAATGAGGTTTTTTTTTTTAAAAAAATACTGTATGTATCCTAGAGATATTGGTAGGATTCAAAAGAAGAAACATCTAACAAAAATGTGCGGGACTTTGTTGCTGCACCATATTCCATTAGTGTAATGAGATAAATGTTGTATTTAATTAATTAATTATGTATTCTTATTTTCTCCAGTTTCACCCTCTTATGCCTCCAGGTTAAACCTGAACTTTTATATAATACTGCTGGATACTGATGGACTTACTTTCTTAATGGGCCAAACCCTTCTTCCCTCCTCCTCTTGCTCCTCATCCTCCTGCTCCTTGTCCTCCTCTCCTCATCCTTCTCCTTCTCCTCATCCTCGTCCTCCTGCTCCTTCTCCTTCTCCTGCTCCTCCTCGTCCTCCTCTCCTCGTCCCCTTAACCTTGTCCTCCTCCATCTCCTGCTCTTCCTCCTGCTCCTTCTCCTTCTTTTCCTCCTGCTCCTCCTTCTCCTTCTCCTTGTCCTCCTGCTCCTTCTCCTTCTCCTGCTCCTCCTCGTCCTCCTCTCCTCATCCTCTTAACCTTGTCCTCCTCCATCCCTCCTCCTCCTCCTCCTCCTCCTCCTCCTCCTCCTCCTCCTCCTCCTCCTCCTCCTTTTCCTCCTCCTCCTTGTGGAGATTCACATGCCATGGATGCTTTTTAAAAACTGGTGGGGCTAATAACCTGAATTAATCCTGACTAAGGGAAAAGCTAAATTGTGTCAAGCCTTTGAGGGTGGCAAGTTCAGGAAATGAGAAACACCTGGATTCCTCAAAGTAGAACCTTGAAAAGCTCCCAAAGTAATTCTCTCGTGCAACTTACGCTGAGTTTAATTTGGACAGTTCTGAGCCTCTCACCTCTCTTGGGTTGATGTGTCTGTTTGGCAAAAGTCCTTTTCTTCTAATAATTGTCCTCTATGTGGCCAACGTCTGATAGATAGATTTCATCCCAATTAGCTTTAATTTATTTTAATGCCATTTAACTTAATTTAATAATTTAGAACTTCATTGAAAATAAGTCAGAAGCAGCAAATATGACCACTGGTTTTGGATTTTAAAATTTTCTCCTTTTTAAATTATTCATGTGTTGCCATAGTTTGTGTCCCACCCAGAGGGCATTTGCATTAAAGTCAGCTTATATTCAAATTTAAATTTGGTGGCAGTTCTAGACAGGCCTGAGAAACATCTCCACGGAGTCCTTCACTTAGTTGTCATAATTCAGAGAATCGTACAAAATAGAAAATGATGTTGCAATGCTATTTAAGTGGAAATACGGCCTCTAAATGGTTGAAACTGGCAGCAAGTTATTTATATGATGTACATATAAATATTCATGTAAAGGATAAGATTGGTGTGGAGGATAGAGCGAAGAGAAGTTAATTAGTTAGCTGATGATGACACAGTGGCCATTAGCACCGAATCTTATATGAATCTTTTAAGACATTTGGTATCTATTATACCACTTGGTAAGTTTATTGGTAAGAAACTATTCCTTCTAAGCCCGACAGAATAGAAACAATCTTTCCTATATCAAGATATACAGATCGATGTTTCTTTGTTTTGTTTTTCATTTCATGATATTCATGCTTTTTGGGGGAACAAATGAAATATTTCCAAAAAGTCTGACTGCCAAATTTTGAAGCATACATACATTTGCAGCTCTTAATGGGCAACTATTCTGACTTAGACTTCCTGAGACAGTAAAAATCACATGCTTAGTCCCCAAAACCCTCCCTTTATTTCAACGGCTGTGAATTATGTTCATTCACAGCCCGTAATGAGTCACAATCTGTTTGTGAAGAGTCCGACAGAAGTCTGCCACAGTCTTTCAGGATAAGGCTGATAAGCAACCACCTTTATCTCCCTTGAAATGCTGCCAATTATTTTTGCAAGGTCAAACAGAGCACAGAGTCAAAATGGAGCTTCAGAGTTTAAACTACATGAATGAATGATATGATATGATATGATATGATCGTTCATATCCATTCCATATGATAATATGGTTTCCCTTGTTGTACCCATGTCCGTTGAATGACCTAAACCTCCATGTTTCTTGTTATTTTATCTTATTCATTTTTTCCCATTCTTCCTTGCCAACATAATTTTCTTGCAGTTATTTTACTCACATCACACATTTTTTAAAATCTTGGAATTGCATCGTACAATATGGAAAGGTTCCTATCATTACTTGTTAACTATGCTGTGCATTCATCAGCATTATCTGCCTAATATTCTTAGACTGTACTTATCTACACACACAAAAGAATTAATTACTTTAATGTACTGATAATTAGCTATTGATGCTCAATGTTGTAGTTTTGAATCTTCTATCAAACATTTACAAATAAAGGAATTAGCAATGAATAACTCTAAACCATAGAAGAAACATTGTGGTGCATTGGTTAGTATACAATATTGTAATATTGCATTCTAACTGCAGTATTGCAGGCTAACTCTACTCACTGCCAACAGTTCGATCCTGACCGGTTCAAGGTTGGCTCAGCCTTCCCTCCTTCCAAGGCCAGTAAAATGAAGACCCAGATTGTTGGGGATAAAAAGCTGACTCTGTAAACCGCTTAGAGAAAGCTGTAAAGTACTGTGAAGCAGTCTATACGTCGAAGTGCTATTGCTATAGAAGGAAACAAACCACAGATCCCACCACACTAGTAACTGATCCCAGCCCAATGACAAAATGCCAATAGAATTGGCAGCAAATGCCATTCCTGGAGAGGGATTGCCTCCCACGATGGCCAACCTGACCCTAGGTAAACTGGTTATTACATTGTGCACACACCCCACTATCGAAGTGGATCCTGGGCTCTGCACTGCTATGGAGAAATGGGCGATTGAGCGGCTGGCATGAGGGGAGGAGGAAGACCAAGGAGAAGAAAGAGGGGGAAAAAAGAGATAAAGCGGCCTTCTCCTTCCCCTCACACCGGCTGCTCTATTGCCCGTTTCTCCATTGCAGCGCAGCGCAGTGTCCAGGATCCACTTTGAGAGTGCATGGGGGGTGAGTTGCTGGGGGTTTGCAGGGGTTTGGGAGAACCTCTAGCTAAGATTCTGTGCAGTTTGGAGAACCCCCAAATCCCTGACTCCTGACTGGCCCCACCCATTCCCCCCTCCCCCTCCCCTGAGTCCCCACACAGCCTGCTTTGGATGTAGGTAAGTGAAGGGCACACATGGAGGCTGGAAACAGGCCCATTTCAGCCTCTGAGGGCCTCTGGAGCCTGGGGAGGCCATTTTTGGCCTCCCAGAGGCTCGAGGAAAGCCTCTGGAGCCCAGGGTTCGCTGAGAGGGCATTTTGCGCATGCACAATTGACTGAATATTGCAGGAGGCTGACTAGATCACACCCATCCAGCAACCAGGCAGAGAACCCCTTGCTAAAATTTTTGAAGCCTACCCCTGGTGTGTGTATGTGTGGAGGGGTGTAATTTAACAACTGGTTCGCCTGTGCCGGTGTGAACTGACTGAATCCCACCACTGTGTGGACACAAACAAGTAATTTGTCCCTGCATTCTTCCAAGATCTTTTTCAGTTTCCCAACTTCGCCTACAGCTCTGGAATTCTTCAGTAGCTTCTTTTCTCCAAGCCTTTTACACCGCGTGACTTCAGAGCCAGATGAGGTTGGGCGCTCAAAAAGTCAGTTTGGTGGGTGTTGTATGGCTGCACAGCAGCACACCACCCTGACTGTAAAAAAAAAGAGAGAGAGAACAATAAAAATATCAGCAAATCAGCAAATTAACTGTACATCTTCTTAGATGTTGTAAAAAAACACAGTACTCAGCACCAGTAATGGGTCTCAAAAAAAGCTCAATCAAACCATGCTAATTTTAATAGCTACCCTCTTTTACTCCTTCATGGGAAAAATTGGTACAGAAAACTAATTATAAGGTGTTTAGATTCAACTTCGTGGGAAGCAGACCTCTGATAATAGTGGACTTGTTTTGGAACAGAAATATAAATCAGTTTTGTTAGCCTCTCTCTCTCTCTCTCTCTCTCTCTCTCTCTCTCTCTCTCTCTCTCTCTCTCTCTCTCTCTCTCTCTCTCTCTCTCTCTCTCTCTCTCTCTCTCTCTCTCTCTCTCTCTCTCTCTCTCTCTCTCTCGACACACACACACACACACACTCTTTCTCTCTCTCTCTCTCTCTCTCTCTCTCTCTCTCTCTCTCTCTCTCTCTCTCTCTCTCTCTCTCTCTCTCTCTCTCTCTCTCTCTCTCTCTCTCTCTCAACTCTGTCTGTCTGTCTGTCTCTGTCTCTTCTGTCTGTCTGTCTGTCTGTCTGTCTGTCTGTCGCTCTCTCTCTCTCTCTCTGTCTCTCCCTCCCTCTCTGGTTGAAAGGATACCATTGGGGAAATGGATTCAATATTAGGCAGATAAATGCAACCTTACAATTACTTCACAAAATAGGTCTATAAGAGCTCTTCCTACCTTTTCATATTGTCATCCTCTGCCAGATTAAAGCCAGTGCTGCATATTATCCTTGTGCTGCATTAAGGTATCTGCCACCAGTGGAGCAATTGAAATAAATCATTGCAACGGCAATTGTCTGAAATGATAGGTTATTAAGGGAGGAAGCATTACAAAGTAAACTCAGGTGTAAATTATTTCATATATGTAGAGCTGTCATGCTTAGAAAGAGATGTTTTATCTTGCTGGCGGCTTTTATGAAACTGTACATAATGTTTGCACGGCTCTGTTTCTCTTTCCTCTTTAGTCAACTTCTTTTAATCTAAAAAAAGCAGTGTCATCTTGCATTATTTGTTAGATATTAGCATATATCGAGGCAAGTCTCCTCTCTGGTCCGCTGCTACAGCAGGAAACAGGTATCGTTCTGATTGGTCGAGGGGCGTACCCGATCCCTATAAAAGGGGAACCCTCCGACCACAGAGCAAGCTGGATCACTACTACTATTAATAAAGAGCTGATAAGTCACTCCGTGTCCGTAGTCTGTTCTCTCGTTGCCCCGATCTAACATTGGCGACGAAGGTGGGATTCGAGAGACAGATAGGACGAAGAAAGCTACCTCCAGAATCTCCGGATTTGATCCAGCCTAGGAATTCGGCAGAAATTCCGGCAGCCATCTCAGGTCACCGCAGCGCGGCAAATTCAAACGAGAGAAGATGGCGATGCACACGCCCCCCGCTCCATTCGACCCAGCGAACGACGAATGGGAAGCCTTCATGATTCGTTTCGAGTGTTTTCTCGAAGCGAACGAATACACGGGGATCACCGACGCCCGGAAGAAAAACATCTTCCTCGGCTACTGCGGAAAAGAAGTCTTCAACACGGCCAGAGACCTCACCGCGCCTACTCCAATACAGGCAGTATCGTGGACGGCGTTGCAACAGGCTCTACAAACTCATTACGTGCCAAAACCTTCCCGCCATGTTTGCCGCAAGGAATTCAACACACGGAACCAGAAGGCGGGATAATCCATCAATCAATATGTTGCAGCCCTGCGTAAAGCAGCAACTCACTGCGAGTTCAGGGATCTGGATGAGCACATCTTAGCGTAGCTCATCTGTGGGTTAAGAGACATTTCACTACAAAAGAAGCTGTTGGCAAACCCGAATTTAACCCTACAGATAGCGCTAAACGAAGCAAGAGCGTCAGAGTCAGCAGAGAAATCATCGGTAACCATACAACGAGGTTTCAGCGTAAACCAGCCAGCACCAAGGCAGACCAGAGTGCACTACGAGGACACAAGCCCCGACTACGAGGATCCCGAGTTCGAGGACAGTCACCTGATGCAGAGCAGTCACTTGAGGCCTGGGGGGAGACCCGGATCCCGTTTGCCGCCCTGCGCAAGCTGCGGAGGGAATCACCCCAGGTCTACTTGTAGGTTCAGGAACGTTGTTTGTTCGCACTGCAACAAACTTGGGCACATCGCACGAGTGTGCCGGAGCGGAGTCCCTGCCTCACGGCAGCCACCCATGTACCGCCAACAGAAGCCCAACCCAGGGGCTTGGCGGAATCAAAAAGGGCACCCAGAGAGAAATCCACAAGTGTTTACCCAGAGAGAAAGTTCCCAAAGAGCTGAGCGAGCGTATTCCCAGAGAGATTACTCACAAGGAGCTGAGCGAGCATATCCCCAGAGAGACTACACGCAAAGAGCTGAGAGAGCGTTCTATCAAGACGCTCAACGAGAGTATTTTCAGGATATAGATGGTGAGATAGAGTTGACCCAGAGAGAGGAGTTGTGAACGTATCTCACCACGATAAATCAGGTCCGCCCCAAGCGGCCCAAAAGGCTGAGAGTCACAGTCCTCTTGGAGGGCTCACCTTGCGAGCTAGAAGTTGACACAGGATCAACCCTGACGATCATTTCATGGGCATCCATGAAACAGGCTATCCCTAGCCTCAGAAAGAGCCAACTACGCGCTCCAGACGTCCTGCTACTAGACTACCAGGGGAACCAAGTCCCCATCGTGGGCCAAGGCACATTCCAGATCCGTTTCAAGGACATCATAGCCCAGCTGCCCGTGACCATCGCCAGCGTGCCATTACAGAACCTTCTGGGGCTTGATTGGTTTGAAGCCCTGGGGTTAGAAGTCACCGGAATCAACGCCGTGGAAAACAGCAGCGCTGAACAGATTTTTAAGGAGTTCGAGGATGTGTTCAGCCCCGGTCTTGGTAAGTATGTGGGTAAACCGATATCATTCAATTTAGACCCCAAAGTGGCGCCAATCCGACTTAAACCGAGACGAGTGCCTTTTGCACTCCGCCCAAAAATAGATAAGGAAATAGATAAGTTAGTGGAGCAAGGAATCCTTGAGCCGGTGGATCACGCGTGCTGGGAAACACCCATCGTGACCCCAGTCAAACCAGACGGGTCAGTCCGCATCTGCGCGGACTATAAATGCATAATTAATGTCGTGCTACAACAGAGCGCATATCCTGTGCCTGTAGTCCAGCACTTATTGCACTCGTTGGGGCCAGGAAAGGTATTTGCTAAATTAGACATGGCACAAGCTTACCAGCAACTGCCAGTTGATAGCGCCACAGCGGAGGCCCAAACTATAGTGACGCATAGAGGAGCATTCAAATGTAACCGGCTACAATTCGGTGTGAGTATTGCCCCAGGATTGTTCCAGAGCGTCATGGAACGACTTTTGCAAGGGATACCGGGAGTCGTCCCCTATTTTGACGACATCTTGGTGTCCGCTGCAAACGAGGAGCAATTAAATAAGAGTCAGAACTGTTTTGGCCAGAATCAGAGAAAAGGGTCTCCGCCTCAAAAAGGAAAAATGCCAAATTAACGTGCCTAGCGTAGAATTCCTGGGTTATAGAATCGATGGTCAGGGAATACACCCCACTTCAAAGAAAATTAAGGCGATCCAGGACGCCCCCACACCACGAAATCAGACCGAGTTCCAGGCCTTCCTCGGACTACTTAACTTCTACAGCGTTTTTCTGAGGCAGAAGGCGACCGTTGCTGAGCCACTACACCGTCTACTCCAGAGGAACGCACCATGGAAATGGGGACGATCCGAAGCTGCAGCTTTCACCGGAGTAAAGCGCCTGCTCACCACTGACTCACTGCTTGTCCAATACAGCCAGACCCTACCGCTGGTATTGACCTGCGACGCATCACCCTTCGGAGTTGGAGCAGTCCTCAGCCACAGGATGCCCGACGGAAAAGAAGCACCCATCGCCTTCTACTCCAGGACTCTTTCATCGGCCGAAAGGAATTATAGCCAAATGGACAGGGAAGCGTTGGCTGCTGTAGCTGGAGTAAAACGTTTCCACGAATACCTCTACGGCCGCGATTTTGAACTGATTACGGATCACAAACCGCTGTTGGGACTTTTGGCGGGAAACCGCCCCACTCCAGTCTCCCTTTCTCCACGCATGACCAGGTGGACTGTTTTCCTGGCTGCGTACTCATACAAATTGATTCATCGACCGGGCTCCACTCTCGGACACGCAGACGCACTCAGCCGTTGCCCATTACCTGACATTCTGCCAGACCCCACTCCAGAAGTACCGGTATTGCTCATTGACTGTTTGGACTCTGGACCGGTTTCTTCATACGACGTTGCAAGGTTCTCCTCTAAAGACAATTTAATAAAGCAAGTTCAAACTTGGGTTTGGAGGGGGTGGCCGAAGGGAAACGTGGGCCCGGAATTCAAAGTGTTTTGGTCAAAACGGGACGAACTCTCAGTGTTACAAGGTTGCTTATTGTGGGGGGATCGAGTTGTTATTCCGTATGCTTTACGTAGGAATGTATTAGATGCTTTACATGTGGGTCATCCGGGGATTGTTAGGATGAAGGCGTTAGCAAGAAGTTACGTTTGGTGGCCAAACATGGACAAAGAAATAGAGGAGTGGGTGGCCACTTGCGACCCATGCCAGGAATCAAGACCAGCACCCCCGGAAGCGCCCGCCACAGAATGGGAGAAACCTAAAGCACCCTGGTCGCGAATACACATCGACTTCGCAGGGCCATTCCAAGGTCAGACTTTCCTTATAGTTGTGGATGCATACTCAAAATGGCTAGAAGTAGTCCTAATGACTTCAACCACGGCAGAGGCAGTCATTAAGGTTCTACAGCGACTTTTCGCCACCCATGGCCTGCCCGACCTCCTGGTCTCCGATAACGGGCCCCAGTTCACGGCCATGCAATTTGAGACATATCTAGCAGGTCAGGGAATTCGGCACGCCCTCGTCGCGCCATTCCATCCGGCATCAAATGGACAGGCGGAGAGAATGGTGCGTTTCGCAAAAGAGGCCCTCGCTAGGATGGGTCCAGGTGATTGGCAAACACGCATTGACCATTACCTCTTAATTCAGCATATTACCCCTAGCGCAACGACGGGTAGGAGCCCCGCTGAACTACTCATGGGCCGCCGTTTACGGTCTCACCTGGACCGTCTTCACCCAAATTACTCTGCCACAGCTCCCCCAGACTCCACAAGCAAAATTCGGTCTTTTAGCATAGGGGATTCCGTATACGCCCACAACTATGCAGGGGGAACATTGTGGATGCCGGCAAAGATCATTGGCATCACGGGTCCACAATCGTATCTGCTGGAGCTGGAAGATGGGCGGAACTGGAAAAGGCACATCGATCAACTTCGGGGTCGCCTAGCACACTCAGACCTTCGGAACGAAGACGAGATTTTCCTGCCTACAGAAAGTCAGCCACGCGAGAGCCCCATCATAGAAAACTACGACACCTGCGAACCAAGCTCGGAACAAGAAAGCAAGCACGAAGCAGAGCAATCCTCAGACAACGCAACCGAGCAGACTCCGGAACGCCCCAGCTACGAGGGCTCGAAACCTTCAGAACGTGGAACAGGAAAAGCATCCGATCCTGCAACCACTTCTGACCAACCAGAACTACGACGCTCCTCCCGAGTAAGGCAACCCCCAACATACCTAAAAGACTATGTTACCTACCGCAACGTTCCATCTAGGAGGGGAGGGGTGTTAGATATTAGCATATATCGAGGCAAGTCTCCTCTCTGGTCCGCTGCTACAGCGGGAAACAGGTATCGTTCTGATTGGTCGAGGGGCGTACCCGATCCCTATAAAAGGGGAACCCTCCGACCACAGAGCAAGCTGGATCACTACTACTATTAATAAAGAGCTGATAAGTCACTCCGTGTCCGTAGTCTGTTCTCTCGTTGCCCCGATCTAACATTATTCATCTAGTTCAGAACAGGCATTCACTATCTTAAAAATGAAAACAATTGAGTAGAAAGGCAATTCTCCCTTTTATGAAAAGATGAGACAAACACTGTTTATAATAGTCAAACATATAATCCTATAAATATTTTTTTTTGTTCGCCGAAATTTACCACCCCCCCCCCCAGTTTAAATGACTCTGGGTAGTTTATAAAATTCAAAATGATCACTTTGGCTTGAAAGCTGAATTATAATAATTAAATATGCATTCTAACGCTGCCGCCGTTCAGAAGCTGGATTTCATTTTCTTCATGGAGCTCCTGCTAAGTGTCCATCCAACATTTTTCTCCTCCAGCTAATTGTTACATGATTTACAGCTATTTCTGAATACCTGGTTTATTAGAGCAAATGAACAAGCCGTCACAAGAGATCAATCATAATGGAAGAATGATTAGTCTGCCAAGATTGAATGATGTCTTTTTAAAAAGACCCCTCAAGCCATTGCTCTGTGAATAAGACGGGCTTTGTGGCCCTTTGCTTAATACAACTTGTGATAAAGCACAGATAAACATAATGTTTGCACCTATTATGATGGCAGATAGATGCCATCATAATAGAAAATATCAAAGAAAAAGTAGAAAGTGTTGTGTCCCTTTCTTCTTCTTCTTCTTCTTCTTCTTCTTCTTCTTCTTCTTCTTCTTCTTCTTCTTCTTCTTCTTCTTCTTCTTCTTCTTCTTCTTCTTCTTCTTCTTCTTCTTCTCCTTCTCCTCCTCCTCCTCCTCCTCCTCCTCCTCCTCCTCCTCCTCCTCCTCCTCCTCCTCCTCCTCCTCCTCCTCCTCCTCCTCCTCCTCCTCCTCCTCCTCCTCCTCCTCCTCCTCCTCCTCCTCCTCCTCCTCCTCCTGCCATATCAGTCATCAGACATTGGTGATCATGTCAGCAATCCTATTTTTGTCAACAGTCGCATGAGTTTTGTCCAAACCAGCCCCTTAAATTTTGAAGCCATGATATTCTTCTTCTGCTCGAACCTCTTTTGCTGAGTATATGGTCTTTCTTTAAAGTACTTTGATTGGAAAGATAGGGGAAGAATGTATCATCAATTCAAGGACCCAGAGATCATTGGAATTAAGGCTGAAATCTTCCAGATCACAATTTATGACTCTTAGATCTCAATTTACCTTTGGAAATAAAATATCTCTAGAGTTTTGCTTAAACTTTGTTTCCTACATGGACAACCCTACCTTAAATGTTTGCAAGTTGCTCCCTCTGCTCCTTGAATGGTGACACCCATAAAGTGTTAGTTTCCTCCATAAATCATGGGTGTCATTCAGCTGAATATGCCAGCATCATCTTGGTCATAAGGGTTTTATTTAGTCTTTTTTATTGTCTACTCTCTCTTTGCTCCTGCATTTCCTACATCTTAAATATTCCCAGACAGCCTTTCCATTTATTTATTTATTTTGGAAAATTTAGCCTATCCTGGGCTGTTTCTGACATTGATAAATGTGCCACATACTCTTAATTTTTTATTGCAGAGATTTTGAAAAAAAAAAGAGTGCAAATAGTTTTTCAGTGTATACTAGCTTTCAAGATCTTTATTCTCCTCTTGATGTCTTATTTTTAATTTGAACTAGTTGATAACTCGGCGTTGCCCAGGTATTTATTTATAGGGGCAAAATATCTGGACCAAATGTAATTTCTAATGTTGGATTTTCCCCCTTGCCAGAGGAAGCCCCCTTGTGGAGTACTGTGAAGCCGTTACCATGGCAACTCCATTGCACTGTACAGTAGAAGCCATTTTATGGCAGTACAGTAGAAGCCATTTTACGGCACAACAGGTTGTATCTTAACAGAACACACACATCAAGGGCTGTTAGGGGTGTCTTACCCCCACTGTATTTTTTCCCAGAAAATAAGTCATCTGTGTACCAAGTTTGGTTGAAATTGCTTGAGGTATTCCAGAGTTATGCTGGAACACACACACACACACACACACACACACACACACAACTATTTTTTATATATAGATAAATTAATTTGAAGAAGAGTCCACACTCTGCTGGATCCTTATAGCTGTAGAAGCCAACAGAGGTTTATTTTTCCCTTTGACCCTTATTCCCCTAGAGGTGGAAAACCTCTTTATGCCCCAAGATAATAAATGAGCAATCCAGAAAGAAGCATTGATTGAAACTGATGTTCAACTTTGCAAATGAACTGATTTGATATTAAGAGACCATGTTAGGACGGCTTTTAAAAGCGCAGGCTCTCTCTCATTTCTCTTCAGAGTAGCGATTTAGCTGTGATGGCTGATGAAAGGTTAAAGTCACAGACATTTTAGAGATCACTTTAGTCTTTGTTTCAGTGGAGTCTCTGGGGAGATATAACACAGTGGTGGCAGCAGAAGCCTGCAGAAAAGCACAGGAAAAATAGGTCTGCTAGAAGCATAGGTTTTTAAGGACGGTCTGGTGAGTTGGTTAATCTATCGTCCTTGAATTCCCTGCATTAAACTCATTCATGTCAACTGCACCCACATTTACATAATTCTTCAGTTTTTTCCCATCTCCTTATCAATGAACTCTAATTCAACCCAAAAGTGATGGTTCTGAGGATTTTGGTTTTTGATTTCAAGTTGCCATAAGCAGGAGGGGGGAGGGGACTGACAGAGCTGCTTTGACCTAAAGCAAATTCCACACATGCTTTTCTCCAGATTGTATCCCTGGTTACTGGATCAAGCAGGAGGGGTGTGGTTTCTGCAGCCCGTGAACTACTCCATTGGAGAATGTGATTTATGACACACTCAGGGAGGAGGAGGAGGAAATAGGATCATAGAGGCCGTGATTTACGTGAGGTCAGATCTGATTCTGCTTGGGTAATTGCCAAAATGTTGCTCCTAATAAATGACTGGATTTCTTTTGAAACTTGGCTCAAGACTCATCAATTAATTAGGGCATCTTTTGGAAACCTGACACAGGGTTTATGAAAAGCACTCCTCCAAAGAAATACATTGTCCTAGACATTATGTTTAATGCTCATCAGTTTTGCTTCCTAGATACAGCTAAATATTTGCAGAAAATATAATTCTTCATTTCCTTTGTTGCCTTTCTTTAATCTTTGGTAGGTGTTCCCCCTCCCTCAAGCTGGCAATTAGAGTTATCTTTATGGGATTATTCTCTTGTTCTGTGCACTTGTGCATGAGATCATTTGTTTGTGATTCATTCCAGTGGTTGCTGAACTTGTCTGGGTTGATCACTTTGAAGTTCACCCACTGCTGTTCTTTTTTAAAAAAATATTCAAAAGATCAAAATGCAAAATACGAAAGAAAAAAAAAAACAAAATTAGATAAGAACGTTTAAAAATCTGAATTAAAAAAGAAAAAGAACACGAACGCATATCCCTCCTAGATCATCATCATCTTTTTTTAATGACCACATGAGGGGTGGAGTCTGGGCAACTGAATGGAGCTGAGTGCTTACTGGCCGGATGCCCTTCCTGTTGCCAATGTGGAGTTATATTCAGCAGATATGTCCTCATTGTGCCCAGAGAGAGAGAAATATCTGCTTCTGCTTAGGATCGAACTCACAGCCTCCTGATTGTGAGGTGAGAGTTCCACCTCTAGGCCACGGCACCACTCTATTATCCCCCCTAGACGAATACTGACAAATCTATTGCAACGACAATTGCTTCCTCTCTTGCAAAGCAGCTCCAAAATGCATAAGTTTCTGCAAGAAGTAAAATCAGGTCCACTTTCAAGCCAGGAATGAAATGGAAGCTGCTTAAGAAGGAAGGTTTGTTGATGAGCAAAACCAACAACAGCATGCAATTCTGGGACAGCTGACAAAATGGAGTTCTGGGATTTTGTGTTTGAGATGCTTCAGGGGGGTTGAATGAGCCTTGTGTCTTTTGCTATTCTAATGGTGGTGGGTTAATCCAATTATGCTCTAAAGGCCATGTCCTGTCCTTAGAATAACCCCATCAACTCCAGCCTGGGGAGGCTGAAGGCATTTTGTTTATGAATCCCCAAAATATTTCATTCTCTGGGGGAGGGGGCTTCCTACACTTCTATATCTCTTTGCAACACAATCGACTCCTCATACGTTGATTGGCCTGTTATCCATTGAAGTTCACCAATGGCTGTTGTACCCATGATGACTCTATGGTCACGTAACCACAAAGTTCAACCTCATTTTAATTATACTTGTGGAAAAGACTGTCAGACCAAGCCTGGCTAGTAACCAGAGAACTACTTCTGCGTTTCTTACTGGCATATTTGTGAATGACGCGTAGCTTAGGCTTCTGTGATTCTGGAGATGACATCAATGATATCAATGATAATGGACATCATAAGCACACTCGTGAATATATGTGGGAGTGAGATTAAGGTTGGACCAAGCACCGTTGCCTCTTTCAGATTTCTCCTACCTCGTCAAAGAACAATGCAGATATAAGAGGAGTCTTATTTTGTAGAAGAACACTGGGAAAACCCAGTTGGGTAGCCATTAGTATAGGCAACCATAGATCAGAGACAGTAAGTCAGTTTCATCTTCACCATTACCTGGTCGGGAGAGATTCCCAGTCATCCAGCTTGTCAGGGTTCCAAATAACATCCCTAACGAAAGAAGACTCTGAGGCTTGAGTTTCCTCAAAATTTTCTCTAAATTTTACTAGAGATGTCATATTGGCACATTGGGATTCGAACCGCCGAACTGCCAACCTTTCTGATCGACAAGTTCAGCGTCTTAGCCACTGAGCCATCGCTTTACATTGCAACTCTGCCTACTACTGGTATGTCTGTTGTACTCTGTGCCTAATGCATGTAGGATGGAATTCACTGTTTCTTTCCACAGTTCCTTTAAAAAAAAGTGTTTACCTAGAAAAGTTTGCTTAGGAAGAACAATTTATTTCCTAATAAAAAAAACATCCAAGGCATAAAACTTTGTTTCCTCTATTAGATGGTTTCAGTGGCCACTTCTCTTAAATGTCTCTTTGGTAATTCATTTGTATGAATCGATGCTCAGAGACAAATGATTGTGGCCATCCACTGGAACACCTGAAGCCCATGGAATTACTATTTATGGTCTCAAGCCAACTGCAACCACTGAACCATTTCTCATTTTATTTTTAATCAAGTTAATAATCCCATCATTCAATTCCTCCACCATTGTTGGGGAAATGGATTCCTTAGGAAATCCATTTTCCTGTCTCCTTCTGGACAGCGTAGCTCTGGACTCTGCCTAAAAGGATTAAAAAGGCTGGGCCCTTATTTAAGTTAAAATTCCCCTAGACTGAAAGGAAGTTTTAACTTTAATTGACCTAATTAAAACTCCATTTTTTGTCAGAACAGTTCATTACATGATCATATCATATACCTGGTCTTGTTTTCTGAAACCCGCCATCTTGAGCCCAACGTTAGGGAAGCCAGGCTCTGCCTGTCACAAGACAGGACAAAGGGTGAGTGATGGAGGAGTAACACCTCCTTAAAAAACCTTGGTCCAGCTGGCCGGGCTGGTAGCACCTCGTAAGGGCCCCTTTCCAGGGTTACAGGAGAAGACGGTCAACAGTTTTGAGGGTGGAAGAGGGGTCTATGCCCCAATGGCAGATAAAGCATCAGCACTGTCTTCTAGTGAAGGGAAACTCTGATTACAAACCTCCACTGCCTTGTGGCTATATCCACTACTGGAAAAGGCTTCAGGAGTCAACCTCGGGGAAAAATCTGGAGCTGGAGTCCAGAAGCAGTTCATGACTGTGTATAACCACATTCTGCTAACTCATGCGATGCAGCTGGAACCAATCGTATCAGCTCTGCCGTTCCAGTGGACTATTTCGGCGACATGGAGAGGGGGGATCTGCTGCTTGGGTAACAGTCTATCGTTCATATTAATCTACCCAGGCCTTGTGCTCTGGAGGTGACACTCCAGCTTTACCTCTTTCCAGAGTACAATACCATTGTCTTTTGAGACTGAAGGATGCCAATGAATGAATGCTCTTATTTTCTACTTTATTTCCATGTTCTACTTAATTTCCTTAACTCAGTAACAACCCATTTCCTTTGTTGCTTCTTTTATTCTTTATATTTATTATTTAATATACCATTTCCCATGTTTTTCTCTACTTTTATATCTTTAAAGTTATTTTAAAATTATTTTACTATAGCATTGTTGAATTTAGGAATAGTCCCCTCATCACGGGTGAAATGCTACTGGTTTGGATCAGTTTGCCTCAACCGGTAGTGAAAAATGCTACTGGTTTGCCCAAACCAGTAGTAAAAAAAAATGCAACCAGTTCGTGCGAACCGGTATTTCCGATGATCAGCTATGACACACGATTTATATTAGCTAGAAAGCAGGAAATCCTAAATTAAGTGGCACAGCGGATTCCCCTCCCCTCACTGTTCTACTTACCTTTGCAGGTGCATTCAGCAGCAGGCTTTGCCGACCTGGCCAAATGTCATCACGTCCATTTTTGATGCTTTGCACAAGCGTGGAAGGTCCACACCCGTGTTCTCACATTTGCGAAATGGTAGAGTAAGTAAGTAGATTTCACCCCTGCCCCTCATAATCTCAGAACCTCCCTAAAATTTTAGGATCCTTTAAAAAAAAAACAGTTTGGGGAGAAGTTAGAAATCTTTAAGCATCTTTTCAAATTCTCAAAAATTTGCTACTTGAGCTCAGGCTCCATTTCATTCTGAGACACGGAAAACCCAAACGGATAGTTAAAAAAGGAAAAAGAAAGGATTGAGATTTCTTGTATGCGGTAATGATATTGAAAGTGCTCCCTGTGGATGTTCTCAGTGTGAAAAACATTGCTTACCTTATGTCAAAGGAGTGAGGCTATTAATTAATACACTTTTCAGTGCATCGGAATTATTGTCTGTTCTTTCTCTTTCTGGGTAAATACTGAACATGAATCCTTGTCTGAGTTAATCATTCTTCACTGTCTGCATCTGAGTATTTATTGATCCAGGTTGTTCCCCACTGTTGAATACATTAGGAGTGGCTATTCCTCAAACGAGTGAATAAGCAGTTTAGAAATTTCTTGTGTATCTGTCATACCACAGATAAAAGATGTTCCATTGAGTCATGTATATGAACGTTTGTGAGCCTGCATATGTGTGATGACTCCCCGGATGCTGTTTTGACCTAGGCTTCCCAAGAACATGAAGCAGACTCCTCGTCCCAATAAAACCTCTTTTATTTAGTTTTAATGTGAATTCCTCTCCAGCAAAATCCTGGCCAACAGTCTTCCAAGAAATTTCACAACTACAGACCTTTATCGGGCTTGGAGAGCTGCCAGGGAGATATCTTCCAAACACCATGCTGTAGCAGCAATTACTTGGCAAGAAGTCAGGAACAGATCTTCACCCGAATCAATTAAACTAATTGTCTTCTGCAAACTCCCCTCCCCTTTTGCTCCTCTTTATTCCCTATGGGAAGGGCCATTCACCGTTCACCTGTGCCTTTACTCCCAAGTCGGCCCTTTTCTTCTCCTGGCCCAGTTTTTTTTTTTTGCCGTGAAATACAATCACACCTGCTGTGTTGATTATTTGCTTGGTCAGAGGTTGAGATCTGCCCCTCTCTGATGCACTGCTGTAACTTCAGGCATTTTATATTCCTTGCGGTCTTTGGACACTGATCACCACAGTGACATGATCTCAAAGTGTAGGAGAAAACAGAGTTTTCTGCAGAGTTATCTGCCCCCGTCATGCCCATCTGGAAAACTTCCTCATGTTTGTCCAGCCTTTTGCAAGCCACCTTAAGAAAATAGCCTGTTCCCTTGCTGTGCAGAAGGTCAATTTGAGCTGGGAAAGACAATTGGCTCCTGCTGATTGTGTGTTGCTAGATAGATCATCACTGTGTGCTTTACCGGTTTTCTCTTTCTTGGGCCAACAAGGGGTTGTGGACAGCTGTACTTTTGACTGACTTTTATTATTTCCATTGTGTCGACTCCTACAAAATGAATATAAACGGCACCCTGCAAATACAATTCCTACATTTCAATGTAGAGAAAAGTCAAGTCTTACACTTAGGCAAGAGAAACCAAAACTACACCTATAGGCTGGGTGAAACCAGGTTCAATAATGGCAACTGTGAAAGGGATCTCGGAATCTTAGTGGACGACCAATTAAAGATGTGCCAACAGTGTGTGGTGGCAGCCAAAAAAGCCAATGCAATCCTAAATTGCATTAACAAAGGGATACAATCAAGATAATATGAGATAGTAATACCACTCTATAAAACCTTAGTAAGACCACACCTAGAGTATTGCATCCAGTTTTGGTCACCATACTATATAAAAAAAACATGTTGAGACTCTAGAAAGAGTGCAGAGAAGAGCAACCAAAATGATTAGGGGACTGGAGGCTAAAACATACAATGAATGGTTGCAGGAACTGGGCATGGCTAGTCTAGTGAAGAGAAGGACCAGAAGAGACATGATAGCAGTCTTCCAATATCTGAGGGGCTGCCACAGAGAGGAGGGGTCGAGCTATTTTTCAAAGCACCCGAAGGCCAGACAAGGAAAAATGGATGGAAACCAATCAAGGAGAGATTCAACCTAGAAATAAGGAGAAATTCTCTGGCAGTGAGAACAATCAACCTATGTAACAGCTTGCCTTCAGAAGTTGTGGGAACTTTATCACTGGAGGCTTTCAAGGGGAGATTGGACTGACATCTATTAGAAATGATGTAGGGTCTCCTGCTTGGTGGAGGGTTGAACTAGATGACCTACCAGATGCCTTCCAACTCTGTTATTCTGTTCTGAATAGCTGTTTGTGCACTGCACAACTATTTATGTCCCCTAAAGATACAGTATGCATTTTGTCCACTATTATTGAACCTATCCACTTTGGTATTCTGCCTACCTTAGAATAATAATTCCTACAGTGTTGATAGTAATCTGGATGTCTTAGGAAGTGAAAAAAAATAGCAGTGGTGTGGAATTCCCAAGACTTCTACTGTCTCTTGACCTGAAGTAGGAAACTTCCACTCCCCCTCTAGAGGTGGTATTCAGCAGATTCTAACCAGTTCTAAAGAACCGGTACAGAAATTTTGAATAGTTGAAAGAACCGGTAAATACCACGTCTGACTGGCTTTGCCCCCGTCTACTCTTTGCCTCCCGGGTCCCAGCTGATCGGGAGGAAATGGGGATTTTGCAGTAACCTTCCCCTGGAGTGGGGAGGGAATGGAGATTTACAGTATCTTTCCACTGGAGTGCGGAGGGAATGGAGATTTACAGTATCTTTCCACTGGAGTGCGGAGGGAATGGAGATTTACAGTATCTTTCCACTGGAGTGCGGAGGGAATGGAGATTTACAGTATCCTTCCCCTGGAGTGGGGAGGGAATGGAGATTTACAGTATCTTTCCACTGGAGTGGGGAGGGAATGGAGATTTACAGCATCCTTCCCCTGGAGTGGGGAGGGAATGGAGATTTACAGTATCTTTCCACTGGAGTGGGGAGGGAATGGAGATATACAGTATCCTTCCCCTGGAGTGGGGAGGGAATGGAGATTTACAGTATCCTTCCCCTGGAGTGAGGAGGGAACGGAGATTTACAGTATCTTTCCACTGGAGTGGGGAGGGAATGGAGATTTACAGCATCCTTCCCCTGGAGTGGGGAGGGAATGGAGACTTACAGTATCTTTCCACTGGAGTGGGGAGGGAATAGAGATATACAGCATCCTTCCCCTGGAGTGGGGAGGGAATGGAGATTTTACAGTATCTTTCCACTGGAGTGGGGAGTGAATGGAGATTTACAGTATCCTTCCCCTGGAGTGGGGAGGGAATGGAGATTTACAGCATCCTTCCCCTGGAGTGGGGAGGGAATGGAGATTTACAGTATCCTTCCCCTGGAGTGGGGAGGGAATGGAGATTTACAGCATCCTTCCCCTGGAGTGGGGAGGGAATGGAGATTTACAGTATCCTTCCCCTGGAGTGGGGAGGGAATGGAGATTTACAGTATCCTTCCCCTGGAGTGGGGAATGGGAGTGGAGATTTACAGTATCCTTCCCCTGGAGTGGGGAGGGAATGGAGATTTACAGCATCCTTCCCCTGGAGTGGGGAGGGAATGGAGATTTACAGTATCCTTCCCCTGGAGTGGGCTGGGAATGGAGATTTACAGTATCCTTCCCCTGGAGTGGGGAGGGAATGGAGATTTACAGTATCCTTCCCCTGGAGTGGGGAGGGAGTGGAGATTTACAGTATCCTTCCCCTGGAGTGGGGAGGGAATGGAGATTTACAGCATCCTTCCCCTGGAGTGGGGAGGGAATGGAGATTTACAGCATCCTTCCCCTGGAGTGGGGAGGGAATGGAGATTTACAGTATCCTTCCCCTGGAGTGGGCTGGGAATGGAGACTTACAGTATCCTTCCCCTGGAGTGGGCTGGGAATGGAGATTTACAGTATCTTTCCCCTGGAGTGGGGAGGGAGTGGAGATTTACAGTATCCTTCCCCTGGAGTGGGGAGGGAATGGAGATTTACAGTATCCTTCCCCTGGAGTGGGGAGGGAATGGAGATTTACAGCATCCTTCCCCTGGAGTGGGGAGGGAATGGAGATTTACAGTATCCTTCCCCTGGAGTGGGCTGGGAATGGAGATTTACAGTATCCTTCCCCTGGAGTGGGCTGGGAATGGAGATTTACAGTATCCTTCCCCTGGAGTGGGGAGGGAGTGGAGATTTACAGTATCCTTCCCCTGGAGTGGGGAGGGAATGGAGATTTACAGCATCCTTCCCCTGGAGTGGGGAGGGAATGGAGATTTACAGCATCCTTCCCCTGGAGTGGGGAGGGAATGGAGATTTACAGTATCCTTCCCCTGGAGTGGGCTGGGAATGGAGATTTACAGTATCCTTCCCCTGGAGTGGGCTGGGAATGGAGATTTACAGTATCTTTCCCCTGGAGTGGGGAGGGAATGGAGATTTACAGTATCTTTCCCCCGGAGTGGGGAGGGAATGGAGATTTTACAGTATCCTTCCCCTGCCATGCCCACCAAGCAATGCCCACAGAACCAATAGTAAAAAAAATGAATCTCACCCCTGCCCCCTTCCAATTTCCTAGTATACAAAGGAGCCTAATCACTAAAGGAACCCCAAATATTTGTTTTAGCTAACAGCTGTTTCAAAATAATATTATGAAATAGATTGATGACTCCTTCCAAAGCTGCAAATCGTCTGTCTAAAGCTTTTAGGCAGACACAAAAGCATGAAATAAGCATTGCAAGGTTTGGGTGCTCAGCATTTCATTCCAGATACTGGGCAGGAGCTGGCAGAGAGAAAGTAAATAACAACAAAAAAGAGACCTTAACTATTAACTGTATCACGGCACATGAGGAAAATATAGGAGGGATTTGCATTAAAGCAAAGTCGTGTCAGTGAAATCCTCACATCGTCCTGTCTGGCTTTATAATGTTTATAAACCGGAGGGAGGGAGGGAGGGAGGGAGGGAGGGAGGGGGGTTATTTTAGGCTGGTGATATTTGGGGACACTAATCACATTTCAACAATTCTGCTGTTTCTGTAGAAAGTGTCAAAATATTGGCATTTGGCAGAGATTATGTAAATATTTAGAATGTGGTTTTTTTTTCCTGTTGCGTTCCAAAAATAAATAAATCTGTGAGTTGGAATAGAGAGGGTGCTAGAAATGAACGGGGAACCAAACAATTACAATACTAGGAAAGGCCAAAACAAAACCCACCACATTTGTTATAGGAAGTACTGTAAAGTTTTCCTCTCTTACCAAGGGGTACCTAGGGGTTGGTTGACTAACAGATGGTCAAGGATCAATCTTTTCAGTGGTCCTTGGTGTCCTTCTTCTCCACTAAAGTGTTCATGAACACAGATGAATGCTCATCTGAAAGAATTCTAAATATACAGTCTATTGAAACACAACCAGGCTTACAATAAAGTGAAGGACCAATGTGATATTATTCTTCAATGATCAAAATGAAGTACTAAAAGCTCTGAAAGACAAAGAGGAACATATAAATGGCTTTGTGTATATGTGAGTGTGTTCCAGCATAACTCTGGAATGCCTTGAACAATTTCAACCAAATTTGGTACACAGATGACTTACCCTCTGGAAAAAAATACTGGGGGTAAGACACCCCTTAACCCCTCTAGAGGTGTGTGTTCTGTTAAGATACAGCCTGTTGTGTCTTAAAATGGATTCGACTGTACTGTCATAAAATAGCTTCTACTGTACAGCACATTGGAGTTGCCATGGTAGTGGATTCACAGTATTCTACAACGGGGCTCCCACTGTTAAGGGGGAAAATCCAACATTAGACATTATGTTTGGTAGGGATATTTTCCCCCTATAAATAAATACCCGGGCAGCGCAGATGCTTGAAGAAGAGCTGAAGAAGTTTCTTGGATGAGAAACGAAACATCTTCAAAGAAAAACCAGAAAGTCCAGTTGCCTCTTGGGATCAAAGATGGAAAGACTTTCAAATTCCCACAATGGAAGAGCCGATGGTGAAGGAGATCGAGTTGACGGAAATGGCAAAATGGATTGTTTTAATGAAAGAAAATAACTTTTCCAGTTTTGTTTCTTCCTGGAAACTTTTGGGGGACTTTTTGATTGAAACAAAAAAAAATGGACGTTTCAATGAATAGAATGATTTTTAATTATAGAAATGGCTTGAGTTCTTCACATTATCAATATTTTAACCTCCACTTATACAAATCTCAGTCAATATTGGAATTACATGACTCTGAAGACATGGCTTCTCCTTTGCTAAGTGAAGTGTTGTTTTTCTTCTATATGTTTTCAGGGCAAATTGTTGGCTATGGCAGATTCCATATTAGTACCTGCATGTACATTGCTATGAGCTATGATATCAGGATACCACTGAGGATTATTTGTTTTCTGATTTATCCCAGATAGCCAACTTGTAAGGAACTGAATGGTGGAGATTTCTTCAAGCTGGAAGTGATTACTTTGTGCATTAGTGCAGGATTTAGGTCAACTCACCCTGGCTGACTGTCCGTGATTGACTCATGTTGTGGCCTGCCAGCAGCCAGCAGAGCTGGCAGCAGATTCGGACAGCGAGGAGGTTGGGGAGAAACATGGGCCAGTCCTGGAGTCTGGGGAAGGCTCAGATGAGGGCTCTGAGTCAGAGGCAGAGAGGGGGCCAGGGCCATCTTGACAGTTATCATCTGCCTTCAGAGTCAGACATCAGTGAGGCAGATGAATAGCTGGAGCCTGTTCCTACTGTGCGCATGTGCAAAGTTGCCAGGTGAAGGGAACAGCTAAAGAACAGGGGTCGATTTGAGAGTAAGGCCAGACAATGGCCCCTCCCAGAGGAAATAAAAGAGGAGCGAAAGGGGAGTGGAGTTTGCAGGAGACAATTAGTTTGCTTAATTGGTTTGTGACTCTCTGAGGCTCCTTGCCAAGTTTTGCAGATATCAGCCTGGCAGCTCTCCCAGCCAGATAAGGTCTGTGACTGTAAATCCTCCCTTGAAAGTCTTTGCCGGATGTGAATGAGCAGAATTCACAGCCAATTAATAAAAGGGGTTTCTGTTGGGACAAGGAGTTTGCTTCATGCTCTTGGGAAGCCTTGGTCGGAATAACTCACCCACCTTTGCTGCAGGACAATTCTCCGTGGCCAACTCATTGTGGCCAACTTGCCACGGTCAACTTATAAGTTGCTGTGGGACAACTTATCACATGACAATTCAACATGGAATAACTCAAGAAAGGGACATGGGAATTGCACCGGATTGTGTCTTGCTTTAGGCTTGAACCTTCTCAAGTTAGAAAGTCCTCAAGGCTGGGTGAGCTGCAATTCTATTTGTCCCTCTCTTGAGTTATCCCACATTAAGTTGTCCCCATTCAGAAGTAGTATTCAGCAGTTCTGACCAGTTCTAGCGAACTTGTGATGGAAATTTTGAGTAGTTTGGAGAACCAGAAAATACCATTTCTGGCTGCCCCCCACCCCTCCCACCAGATGTCACAGCTGATCAGCTGGGTCTTTTTTTATTGCCCTGCACAGGAGAATGGAGCTGGAAAGCAGCTAGTGGGATGGGGAGGGAATGGGGATTTTGCAGTAACCTTTTCCTGCCACGCCCACCAAGCCACACCCACGAAACTGGTAGTAAAAATGTATGAATCCTACCAATGGTCCCATTGAGTCGGCTGGGGCAACTCCACTGTGGCAAGTTGTCCCACCTGATCTGTGCAATTCTCTTTGCGTGCAGAGGAAGTGCAGAGGATAACATTCCATTACAGGGCTCTTTGATACCAACGGTCGTGGGGAGGGGCAGGTGCGAGGACACATTAAGAACGCGCAGTCGGTTGGGAGACCGGGGTTTTTGGTCATTCCCGGTCGTTTGTACCAACCCCTGCATACTAGGTGGTCAGGTTCCACAGGCCCAAGGCCTGAGACTGCTGTTATGCAACGCGAGGTCCGTTGTTAATAAGGCCCCCCTCATTCATGATCTTATCTTGGAGGGGGAGCCGGACCTCGCAGGAATAACTGAGACCTGGTTGGGCTCCGAGGGAGGTTTACCCCTCGTTGAATTGTGCCCACCAGGTTATCGAGCATTTCATCAGCCTCGGGCCCAGGGGAGGGGCGGCGGGGTAGCAGTGATTATTCGGGAAGACCTTGAGCCGAGAGAGTTCACCGTGCCACAGACATCCGGGTGTGAGTCCCTTGTTGTGAGATGGGGCCCAGGGAGGCAGTTGGGCCTGCTGATAGTATACCTGGCTCCTCGCTATACATCAGCGGCCCTGCCTGAACTCCTTGAGCTGATCTCATCGGTGGCGATTGAGACCCCCAACCTTATAGTGATGGGGGATTTCAATCTGCCGTCGATGGGAGAAGCGTCTGAGGGGGTTCGGGAGTTCATGGCTTCCATGACAGCCATGGACCTGACCCAGTTAATTCAGGGCCCTACTCACGAGGGAGGCCACACGCTGGACCTTGTTTTTGTCTCAGGCCGGTGGATGAGTGATCAGGGAATAGGGGACTTAGCCATTACTCCCCTGTCATGGTCGGATCACTATCTTCTCCGGCTGGACTTCCCTGGTGCTACCCCACACCGCGAGGAGGCGGAACCGGAAGGTATTAGATGGTTCCGCCCCAAGCGCCTGTTGGAACCAGATAGGTTCCAGACGGAGCTTGGGCCACCTCCTGTGGATTTGACCCGCCCCCGAGTGGAGGACCTGGTAGACGCATGGAATAGTGCGACTACCGGGGCCCTGGACCGGGTGGGCGCCTTTGCGGCCTCTCCTGCGGCGACGAACCACCCTGGCTCCCTGGTTTACCGAGGAGCTAAGGGTGATGAAACGCCAAAGGAGACGCCTAGAGAGTCGTTGGAGATCCTCTCGTTCCGAATTTGACCGAGCACAGGCACGAGCCTACTTGAGGACGTACCTTGTGGCATTAAGAGTGGCCAAACGTCAACATTGCGCCGCCCTTATTGCGTCTGCAGATAACCGCCCTGCCGCCTTGTTTCGGGTGACTCGTTCCCTCTTGTTTGAGAGGCCGCGGGAAGCCCCTTTACAGGGTAGAGCAGAGGAGTTTGGGAAATATCTACATGACAAAGTCGCTCAAATCCGGATGGGATGGACCCCCTTCAGTGGTTCAGTAGAGACGCCCGTGGCGAGTCTTGAGGGTCCGCTTTGGGAGGAGTTTGATTCGGTTGCCATCGAGGATTTGGACAGGTTGCGTGGACGTCTGCGACCCACCACATGTTTATTGGACCCGTGTCCCTCCTGGCTTGTACTGGCATCCTGGGAGGTTACACGTGACTGGCTCCTGGTCCTAGTGAACACTTCGTTGGGTGAGGGGTCTCTACCAGCCGCCTTGAAAGAGGCGGTGGTGAGACCCCTGCTCAAGAAGTCTTCCCTGGACCCGACGGACCTAGTCAATTACCGTCCAGTCTCCAACCTTCCTTTTTTAGCGAAGGTTGTAGAGAGTGTGGTGGCACAGCAGTTCCCACGCCACCTGGAGGAAAATGATTATCTAGACCCGCGCCAGTCCGGCTTCCGACCCGGGCACAGCACGGAGACGGCCTTGGTCGCATTGGTGGATGATCTCTGGCGGGCCAGAGATAGGGGTTGTTCCTCTATCCTGGTCCTATTAGACCTCTCGGCGGCTTTCGATACCATCGACCATGGTATCCTGTTGCACCGGCTGGAGGGGTTGGGAGTCAGGGGCACCGTGTTACGGTGGTTTGGCTCCTACCTCACTGACCGGACGCAACGTGTGTTGGCAGGGGAGCAGAGATCGACCCGGAGGCCTCTCACATGTGGAGTGCCACAGGGTTCGGTACTCTCGCCTCTCCTGTTCAACACATACATGAAACCGCTGGGCGAGATCATCCGTGGTTTTGGGGTGGGATATCATCTGTATGCTGATGACACTCAGCTATACATCTCCACCCCAAACCACCCCAATGAGGCCATCGAAGTGATGTCCCGGTGTTTGGAGGCCGTACGGATCTGGATGGATGGCAACCGACTGAAACTCAACCCTTCCAAGACGGAGTGGCTGTGGCTTCCGGCGCCCCGGTTCAACCAGGTGTTTCCATCTCTGGCCATTGGGGGCGTGCAACTAGCCCCTATGGAACAGGTGCGCAATTTGGGCGTCCTCCTGGATGCCCGGCTGTCCATGGATGACCATGTAACAGCCGTGGCAAGGGGGGCGTTCCATCAGGTTCGCCTGATGCGCCAATTGCGCCCCTTATTGGACCGGGATGCCCTACGCACAGTCACCCATGCGCTGGTGACGTCTCGCCTGGACTACTGCAATGCTCTCTGCATGGGGCTTCCTTTGAGATGCACTCGGAGACTACAGTTGGTCCAGAACGCGGCCGCGCGGGTGATCATGGGGAGGACTAGATTCTCCCCTGTAACACCTCTCCTGCGCGAGCTGCACTGGCTTCCTGTGGTCTTCCGAGTGCGTTTCAAGGTCTTGATTATGATCTTTAAAGCGCTCCATGGCACAGGGCCTAGTTACATGCAGGATCGCATCCTGCCCCACACATCCCTACGACCAATCCGCTCTCACAGAGAGGGACTTCTCCGGGTGCCGACCGCCAAACAGTGTCGGGGGGCGACACCCAGGAGCAGAGCCTTCTCTGTGATGGGCCCAGCCCTGTGGAATGACCTCCCCCGGGACATCAGGATTACTTCCGATCTCCGCTCCTTCCGTGTACAACTGAAAACCCACCTCTTCCAACTATCTGGCCTGGCTCAACCGTAATTTTCTCGTACTCCTCCTGACTGTCTGTTGTTTTTTAACATTTTGAATTTGGATTGTACATGGGGTTTTGTAATTAGGGTATTTTAATGGTTTTTAATTGTCTATGTATTGTATCTGTTAACCTCCTCCGAACATGTGTGTCTTTGTACTTATGTATGTCATGGATTTATGTAAATGTTATATGTTTTTTACTCCATTGTACGCCGCCCCGAGTCCTTTTCGGAAAGGGAGCGGCTAATAAATTTAAATTATTATTATTATTATTTCTCCCAGGGCTTTCAACGTCACAGTCCAACCTAGAGTTAAATCTCTCTCTTTCTCTCTCTCTTTTTTGACAAAGCTGCCAACAGAATAGTTAGTGTTATATTTGCTTGACCCGGACCAACTTTCAAATTGAATTTTGTAACATTTGTAGCCAAAGTCAATACGATTTTCTTTATCTTTTTTCTTTGCTCCTTTTCTGGTTTCATTGTTGGAAGAAATGTCCTTCTGGGTTCGCCCCCAAGTGGGGAAAAAGACACTGGAGGCATGGCGGCTGCTTACAAAGATGGTTTAATGTTTTAATGGAGGACAGGACCGCATGGCTGGAGGTCCTGGGGAAAAAAGTGATCACATGCTTCCAGGTGTTGGGTGATGAAGAAGAAAAGGGAAGAAGGGCCAAAGAAGGGCTTGCAGGGCTTTTTATAATCTGTTCAGCCCCACCCATCTGTTTCCTGTTCCTGTGCCAGACTCCCATGGGCCCATGCAAGGACAATCCTCTAGGCTGAATTTTGAATCCAGGTTTGGTTGAGTTCAGATGCCATGTGGTCAGTTGAGTAAAGGCTTATATTATCATGCCTTCATTCCCATCCCACTGGAGTTGAAGGGGAGAACTCTTTTATTATATAAAGGGACTGGCTCAGGCTTTAATGGCTCATGGGGGCAGGAAGCTGCAGGGAGAGTTACCTTGTCTTTTTGAAGCATGTTTCTTTTCACATCCAGAGAAATATTCTGCCTTTTCAATATTTCCTAGGATATTTCATTTTTCTGGGAGAGGACTGGGTGATAACTTCCTACAGTTTCAAGCAGCACGCTTTCCAGATCTAAGCTAATGCAGTCATCTAATCATCATTTGTCCTATTAAAGGTATTGGCACCGTGGCTTGGCTGAACGGCCAAAACTTTGCCTCTGGTTATAAACGCTAACTTTGAATTACCTTAGATAAATGTCACTGGGGAAAAGGCCACATGATTTCCAACCCATTCATTATTGAACGAATGAAGCTGTGGCTATCTTGGTTGGTGACCCACAAACTTCTGAAATAAGAGACGTGTGATTTATGCTGTGCTATGTCAAAATTGCGGGCTATTGTTAAGAAAGGTGCCACTGACAGCTCCTGTGAAAAGAGATAATCACAAAATGAGCATCTGTGAATTACGCTGAATTTTGAATGTCCAGAAAATGATGTGTTGCTGATAACTCCATCCATCCTTCTACTGTCCTACTTTTCTGTGGCAGCTACTCACCTGAGTTTTCTTCAAGTGATTTCCTTTCCTTCTACTCTTGATTGCTTCCCTCTGCAGCGTGGTAGTTGTTAGCCTTTTACTTACTATTTTTTGGGTATGTAATAGTAATGATTACTGTAATTATACAGTTAAGTATTGAAGTGGAATAGTAATAAGGATACGGACTTGTTGGTTTTAGTAGAAACATTTGTTTTCTATAACACACATATATTATGCCTTGTATTTGTAACATATCTGGGAAATGTCAAATCCTTGCCATTTGAACTCTTATCAACCTGCAATCTATGGGCATAAAACTTATCCCAGAATGGAGCTGTAAAGAGCTGTAAAACTGACACCTTTGATATGTCCTCTTCTGCCTAAGAATTTATCTCACCTTTGATCTGTGCCCTTCACAACAAGGGGCCAAATGGCCAATCCTGCTGGGAACAGAGGAAAGAGATAATGCTGATAAGGCTAATGAGGAGTATTGTAAAGCCAGGACGTTATTCTATGATGTCTCTAATGGTATAAAAAGGAGCTACACCTTCTCTGAAGGGTAGCTCTTCCCTGTATATCCTTGGGGTACGTTGGGAACAACTGACCATCATGTCTTTAAACTTTGATCAAAGATTAAAAGGTGATTGTTATTCAAGGCTCCGTTTAAGTCTCATGTTTGGCTCATTGTGACTTCGATGTGTTCTCAAACTTCTATGGGTCTCAACGTCTTCTCAAACCTTACAGTATCATTGAGAAAAGTCCAGGTCTTTATTACAAAGGGTCTTACAAGGACATTCCAATAAATGTCACATTGCCATTCCCCTCCCCCCTGCTGCTTTCCCGTCTTCTCCTCCCCCTCACCCATTTTGGCCAGATAGATTAGTTTTTTCTAGAAGCTCCTCCCCCTCCCATCCCATGCCAAAAATACGACCATTCGAATCGTCACCTCCAGGGAGCAATTAATTACTTGACTGAGAAGGATTTTGGAAAGCCCAGAGTAGAAATTTCTCCTTGGGTTGCCTTAATAGCTTAGGCAAAGTATTAGTCACATTGCAAGCGGGATGATAATCACTTGGCCACATCCCGCACACATGGAAATAGCAAGGTCTTTCAAAGACAAGGTTGATCCAGGACACAGATGTTTTCCGAGATGATCTGAAGGCCGGTAAAGAATTGGCATCAAGAGAGACAATTGCTGGTGCCATTTGCAATCAATAGTGTTTGTTATTGAGCATATGTGAATTATTATTCCCCTCCCCTTCCTCATTTATTTATCATTTATTATTTTTAAAAAATTATTTATTAATTATTTGCTATGAAAGTAGATGATACTTATTTCTTCTTCTTCATCATCATCATCATCTTTTTTCACTCTCTCTCTCGCACACACAGAATTATTTTTTCATAGATGCTTTAAATTTAATATATATTCTGTTCTGCCTAGAGCAACCCAATATAGCTTATTATAATAGAAGAGTAAATGCAATTTAACCAACAATAATAGTATCCTTTACATTAATTGAAAAAGAAAAAAAAACGCAGAAGTGCTGTGGTTTAGCAGTGAAGATTATTTAATAACAGCTGGAAAGACCTAGGTTAGATTTTTTTTTCCTTGGAAACTGACTGGGTGCGTTTCAGAACAGTCACTTTCCCTTAGCCTAGCCTTACTAATAAGATGGGGTTAACTGACAGTTACGGAGATTAAAAAAAGTCAGAGAAATTCAAATCTAGTAACAAACAGCTAGAAATGAATAAAAATAAAAACTAGCTTAGTTTGAAAAGGAACAGCAATCTTTTATTTAGGTCCAAACCTGTTAAAATCCAATCCAATCCAATCCAGTCCTGTCCAGTCCTGTCCTAGTCCTAATCCTAGTCTGCTCTGTTCTGTTCATCTGTTCTGTTCTGTTCTGTGCTGTGCTGTACTATGCCATACCATGCCATTCCGTTCATCTCTGTTCATGTATTGCATTGCATTGCATTGCATTGCATTGCATTGCATTGCATTGCATTGTATTGTACGCTATGCTATGCTATGCTATTCTATGCTATGCTATGCTTTGCTACCCTCTCCTCCCCTCCCCTCCCCTATTCTACTCTATTTAGTTTGTTGTTCGCGTCTGATTTTGACATGCCAATTTTGGAGAGAACAGTCTATTGAAATAATATATATTTCATCTCCAAACTGAGATGGCAACAATCTCCCACATATTTATATTCAAGATGTGAAGAGTTAATCTATGCAGAGATTCGCTCTAATCAGGGCATCCTTCAAGTCTGCAGACTTGATACAACATTTGGTTCTGTGCAGCTTCTCTCCATCTGCTTTATCGCAATGCAAGCATGGCATTCTTTGGAATGAAAATATATATTTTTTTTTCTAAAAAAAAAAAAAAACAACAATTTTCCGAACAGAGGCAGAGAGAGAGACGTTCAAACATACCAACAAACGGCCACAGAGCTGTGGGCCAATTTTCTCTTTCATTTCTCAGTTTAAAAGCTAGCCCGACTGCTCGCAGACACGTACATTTTTTCTTCTTCTTTGTTTTTTTTTTTTTTAAAAGTAGAGAATCTGGTAAGAATAAACGTTGCACTGGGATCCTGTATCTCATTTTGCATCAGCTCTCTCTGTCGGTCTTAATTACATCAGACAAAAAGCACCTTCACTTGCTCTTCGTCTGCTCACTGGCCAGTGTGATATTTCATGAATGAAGTGTTTATTTTGTTGCCAAGTCAGCTAACAAGATTAACAACCGTTTTGGGCAAAGACACTTCCACAAGGTGTTTTCAAAACAAGGAAGGAGGATAGAGCTGGGGGGGGGGGGGTTGCTCTCCAATCGGGAAACATTTAAATACTGCAGATGAGAAGGCGATTTGATCAGACCAAATATAATGTTTAAGATTAAGGAGAGAACCGATCTAGAACTAAAGAGAACGTGGAACGCTTTGTCTCCAGAAGTTGTGGATGCTCCATCATTCAGGATTTTTAAGAAGAAATTGGACAACCATTTGTCAGACATGATATAAGGCCATGATGGCGAACCTATGGCACACATGGCACAGGTGGCATGCAGAGCCATATCCGCCTGCAAGTAAGCTGTCAGCTCCAGTGCACATGCTGGCCAGCTGATTTTCAGCCTTCCGGAGGGCTGGGGGAAGGCCTTCGGATCCCCTCCCCAGGCTTCAGGAAAGCCTCCAGAGCCTGGGGAGGGTGATAAATGGGCGCAATGGCCAACTGGAAGTTTGGAAATGATCCGAGGTTGCCTTAGAAGATAAGTAACAGCTGTATTTTGAAGAGCGCTGGGGCACATTTGAAGTGCGTGTCAACTGAACTGGTTGTTAAACTGGTTGCATCCCACCCAGTGACGTGCGGTGAGGTTTATGGCTGGTGAGGCTGGTGACGTCATCAGGAAGGCGGGGAATGGGACCATGTGTGCAGGAGTCTGCCTCCTGCACACATGGTCCGATTCCCCGCCTTCCTGAGTCAACATGAGGGGGACCGCGGAACGCGAGCCGGCAGATCGCGCTCCGCGGTCCCCTTCATGTTGACTCAGGAAGGCAGGGAATCGGACCACGTGTGCCTTTTCCCTTTTCCCTTTTCCCTTTTTTTTCTTTTCATGATGAGAGTGGTGAGGCTCTGCCTCCCCTGCCTCCCCTGACCGCACGTCCCTGATCCCACCACTGTTCAGGTGGTTATTTTTGGAAATCTCCAGTGGACACTGAGGAACAATCTGCATTTTGGATTTTTAACAGATTGGGTAGAGGAAGTCTGAAATCTTCCTTGCCAGACATGTTTACAGTAGAGAACTATTGCAAGTTCAGATTCAATCGTTTGCAATTTAGAGTAAGGGAAGTCTTCTCATTTGCAAAACCTTGCAACAGTGATCTGAGAGAGCAGGGAGACAATGTACGCATTGAGGGTGGCTAGGAAGAGGGGCTTACCATATTGCGTGAATTCTCTCTCCGAGACCAAGAAGGCCTCAGATCAGAGGTGGCTTGCACATAAGTTTACCACCGGTTCACTCGGTGCGTGCATGCTTCCTTCGTGATTGTGCACACCTTCCACCCATGCGCTTTGCTCATGTGTGCAGTCTGCATGCATGCGCGTGGCTTAGAAAATGTGGCTAAATAGGACGGCATAGAGCTGGGGTGGATGGGCGGGGTGGGGAGCAAGTTGCCATTATCAGTTCGCCCGAACTGGTACAAACCGGCTGAATGCTACCTCTGCCTCAGATGTAGGTGATTCTTAAGTTATTTTTCTTTCAGATGAAGGGTATTCTTTGGAGAGAGAAAGAAATTGCCCTTGAGATAAACCTAGCTGTAAATCTGTAAGCATAAAGCATAGCTCCTGAACGAAGTAAAAGTATAGTACAAAGATTAACAGCAAATTGTTTGGGGTGTGCTTTTCTTCAGTGGTGAGATTTCAAGGTTAGGTTTAGGCTTTGTTCAGCATTGGCTCCCTAGGAAATGCAAAACTATCAGTACAGAGTTTATTCCGGCTTCCTGTTTTGCTGAATGTTGTTAATCCATCTTCATGCAGCCTTAGTAAAAACAGGCAGAGAAGTCTAGCATATCTGTTGAACTTTGCCCGGCTAATATGTACTTACTAATCAGATTGCAAACACATACAGTAAATAAATGCTGTTGGGATTATCGTAAAGTATTCAAATCATTTCCAACTAAAATACAATAACAACAACAGGCACAAAAATCATCTCTTGCCTAATTGTTTCTGAAGATTAGTTGTAGGTAGCAGTCATCATGGGTTGTCATCACATCTACCTCTTTGGGGTGGGGAACGTGAGACTGATTCCAAGTTTCGTTTGTTTACTACGGGTCAGGATGATGAAATGTTCCAAGTATTGGTCCATGTGGAGCATGGGAAGTTAAAAGTGTTGTGTCCTTCTTGATGCAGCCAACTTGGGAGCATTCCAGTGAAACATGTTGAGTCTGGCAGTTTATCATTTCAGTGGAATTACTTTTACTTCAGCCATTGACTGAACTCAACTCACGGAGGTCAACATGGAAGTAAGACAGAAACAATTAAAACAAGAACATACACACATATGCACACAAAGAGATAGATACATAGAAGATAGATAGATAGATAGATAGATAGATAGATAGATAGAAAGATAGATAGATAGATAGATAGATAGATAGATAGATAGATAGATAGATAGATAGGTAGGTAGGTAGATAGATATTATTGATAGATAGATGATAGATAGACAGACAGACAGACAGACAGACAGACAGACAGACAGACAGACAGACAGACAGACAAAAAAATACAGAGAGGGACAAAGAGAGATACAGAAACAGAGAAAAACACATACAGAGTAAGAGATGATAGATAGATAATAGACAGATAAATAGAAAGAGAGCTAAAGCTAGAGCTAGACATAAAGAGAAAAAGAGAGAGAGAGATTTCTGTGGTCTCAGATAATATGTAAACTATGCAACATTTGGAAAGCCAGGGAACAGAATTTGTAACACTTTTAATTCAGGAAATCCATAATTAAAATGTTGTTTTTGCTAGGAATGAACCAGTGGTGAAATCTACATTTTTTGCCCACCGGATCTTTGGGCGTGGCTTGGTTGGGGGGGGTCATGTGACTGGGGTGGGTGTGGCCAACCTTTTTTTCACCTTTAAAAGCATTTTTTCCCCTGCCTGTTCGGGCGAATAGGCAGGAAAAAAATGCTTTAAAAAGTGAAAAAAGCCTCCGACGATCACAGCTGAGCCATGCGATCGTCAGAAGATTTTTTTTTTTACTACTGGTTCACAGAACAAAGGACAATTGTCCATACTAGCTTGGCTGAACCAGGCCAAACCGGGAGGATTTCACCCCTGGAATAAACATTGTTGTAATCAAAACACATCTCTCTCAACCACAGGCCTTCTAATGATCCATCTGCAACTTTTTAAAGCAGCTAGCCCTTTAAGAATGAGGGAAAAGGAAGAATAGCCTCTAGGGCTACTTAATAGGGAGGGGGACACACACACACACACACACACACACACACACACACACACACACACACACACAAAAACACACACACGCACAGGATTTTTTTTTTGACTCAAGAATTATCATTGAAAAAGAACTTCTGAACAGCCTCTGTTAAATAAATGCTCATACCAACTTATGGCGATGAGATTTGGAGTCTTAACGCAATGGGATTTGGCATCTCATCTTAATGGCCAGCTCCCATGACTGATCAGTTAGATGTATGTTAATACCACTTTATAATGCCTTGGTAAGGCGACACTTGGAATACTGCATCCAGTTTTGGTCACCACGATGTAAAAAAAGATGTGGAGACTCTAGAAAGAGTGCAGAGAAGAGCAACAAAGAGGATGAGGGGACTGGAGGCTAAAACATATGAAGAACGGTTGCAGGAACTGGGTATGTCTAGTTTAATGAAAAGAAGGACTAGGGGAGACATGATAGCAGTCTTCCAATATCTCAGGGGCTGCCACAAAGAAGAGAGAGTCAAGCTATTCTCCAAAATACCTGAGAGCAGGACAAGAAGCAATGGGTGGAAACTAATTAAGAAGAGAAGCAACTTAGAACTGAGGAGAAATTTCCTGACAATGAGATCAATCAAGCAATGGAACTCCTTGCCTCCAAAAGTCATGAATGCTCCAAAACTAGAAGCTTTTAAGAAGATGTTGGATAACCATTTGCCTGAAGTAATGTAGGGTTTCCTAACTAAACGGGGTTGGACTAGAAGACCTCCAAGATCCCTTCCAACTCTGCTATTCTATTCTACTCTACGTTTTGCATCATGAAAGAGGGATCTGACCCACAAATGATTTCCCTACGGAATCTCTGAAACAATAAAACCCAGCTTGAGATAGCAAATTGCTCATTATTTGCGAGTTGCAACTGAAAATAGGGACTTGTGGATTGAAGGAAACCGCAGTAAACTGAAGACCCACCTGTTTCGGCTAGCCGGCCTGGCATAATCTCGACAACTGTTCCACCCCTTGGTTAATTTTAATTGTCAATGTTAGTTTTTAAACTTTTATTCTTATTGGGGTTTTAACTTCTCTGATTATTGTATTTATTTATTTTTACCTCCTTCTTTGTAGTCCGTAGACCGTTGCTTGTGTACGTCGCCCCGAGTCCCTGTGGGGAGAGGGGGCGACTAATAAGTCTGATAAAATAAAATAAATAAATAAATAATAGAGGGATTCAACCAAGATAATATGAGATAGTACTGCCACTCTTTAAAGACTTGGTAAGACCACACCTAGAGCATCGCATCCAGTTTTCGTCACCACACTATAAAAAAAGATGTTGAAACTCTAGAAAGAGTGCAGAGAAGAGCAACCAGGATGATGAGGGGACTGGAGGCTAAAACATATGAAGAATGGTTGCTGGAACTGGGTATGTCTAGTTTAATTAAAAGAAGGACTAGGGCAGACATGATAGTAGTCTTCCAATATTTGACGGGCTGTCAAAAAAAGGGAGGGGTTTGAGCTGTTTTCCAAGGCACTTGAAGGCCAGAGAAAGAATAATGAATGGAAACTGATCAAGGAGACATTTCAACCCTAGAAATAAGGAGAAACTTTCTGACAATGAGAACAATCAACCAATGGAACAGACGTTGCCTTCAGAGGTTGTAGAAACTTCATCACTGGAAGGTTTCAAGAAGAGACTGGACTGCCATCTATCTGAAGTGATATAGATGCCCGGCTGTCCATGGATGACCATGTAACAGCCGTGGCGAGGGGGGCGTTCCATCAGGTCCGCCTGATGCGCCAATTGCGCCCCTTATTGGACCGGGATGCCCTACGCACAGTCACTCATGCGCTAGTGACGTCTCGCCTGGACTACTGCAATGCTCTCTACATGGGGCTTCCCTTGAGAGGCACTCGGAGACTACAGTTGGTCCAGAACGCGGCCGCGCGGGTGATTATGGGGAGGACTAGATACTCCCCTATAACACCTCTCCTGCGCGAGCTGCACTGGCTTCCTGTGGTCTACCGAGTGCGTTTCAAGGTTTTGATTATGATCTTTAAAGCGCTTCATGGCACAGGACCTAGTTACATGCAGGATCGCATCCTGCCCCACACATCCCTACGACCAATTCGCTCACACAGAGAGGGACTTCTCCGGGTGCCGTCCGCCAAACAGTGTCGGGGGGCGACACCCAGGAGCAGAGCCTTCTCTGTGATGGGCCCAGCCCTGTGGAATGACCTTCCCCGTGACATCAGGATTATTTCCGATCTCCGCCGCTCCTTCCGTGTTCAGCTGAAGACCCACCTCTTTCAATTATCTGGCCTGGCTCAACCGTAATTTTTCATATTCCTCCTGACTGTCTTTTTAAATTTTAAATTTTTATTGTATATTGGGTTTTTATTATTGGGGTATGTTACTGGTTTTAATTGTCTAAATGTTGTAATCTATTACCTCCTCCATGCATGTATGCATGTATGTCTTTGTATATATGTATGTTTATATATGTCCTAGTGTACGCCGCCCCGAGTCCTGCTTGGAAAGGGAGCGGCTAATAAATCCAAATTTTTTTTTTTTATTATTATTATTATTATTATTATTATTATTATTATTATTATTATTATTATTATTATATAGGATCTCCAGCTTGGGTGGGGGTTGGACTAGATGACCTACAAGGTCCCTTCCAACTATCCTATCCTACCCTAACTTACCCTATTCTACTCATGTTATTTGAACAGTTCAGTCAGTCCATAGCTACCAAGTCTACACATAGTCCTCAACTTATAATCATTCATTTAAGAACACTTCAAAGTTATGACCACATTGAAAAAAGTGACTTACAACTGTTAGTTGCAGTTATGACAATTGCAGCATCCCCGCAATCCTGTGAACAAAATTCAGGCTCTGGCCAATTGGCATGCCTTTCTAATGGTGGAAACATCTCAAGATGACATGATTACTTTGAGATGCTGCCACCTCAAATCATGATTACCTTGATTTCAAACCTTGCCAGCTGGCTTCCCACCAGCAACGTTAACTTGACGTCTGTGTGACTCACTTAACTACAATGGTGATTCGCTTAACAACTGCAAGCCAGGTCATAACCTTGGGTGCAACTCATTTCATAGGTGCATCCCTTAGCAATGGAAGTTCTCATCTCGACTAATGGTTGTAAGTTGAAGGCTACCTGTGCATGATCAGAAATATCTTGTGGGTTAATAACTACCACTTGCGAATGACTATATTTTCATTATTTCAAAAAAACAAAAACAAAAACCACCTGCTGTTGTAACTGATATGCCTGACTTATTGCATTTATTTACTTATATGTCCTATTTCTTAACTGACCATCTCTCTCTCTCTTATTGTTGTGGCCTGTTGGCCGCTGGCCCCTCCAGCAGCCGAATCAGATGAGGCAGCGGCGTAGGAGTCAGGGTCAATCTGAGAGCTCCTAGAAGGAAGAGGGAATGGAGCTGTCAGAGAGAGAGAGAGAAAGAGGCGGACACTAGGCCGTCCATCAGCCCTCTGATGGAGAGTCAACACCCCCCAGGTCTGGAGGTGGCTGATGAGAAAGAGGAGGAACATCTGGGTCCAGTGCCTGACATGTGGATATAGAGAAGGCAGAGGAGAGGAGGGCACTGGAAATCTATCGGGCCGGTCCTTGGGATGGAAGAGCCACAGCTGTTAGCGAAGCCCCACCTTAGCTCTGGGGATAAAAGGCGGTTTTGGCAGACAACTATTTATCTCCCTGCCGGACAGACTTGTTAGCCTGGGGTGAGAGAGAAACTTTTTGATGGGGCTGCTGATGCTCCTAGGGGAACATTTATTTAACTTCAGAGGGTTTTTTGTGGAGTCTATACAGGTTCTAAGAAGATCCTGCAGGACTCTAGTAAGTAAGAATGTGGTATATTGAGGCAGCAAATCTACTAAGAATTGTAAATCATTCTAACCTTTATTTACCTTTTTATACCTCTTCAAGCAGCAACATTTTCTTTAACCCAGTTAAAATGGATTAAAAATTGGATTCCTATTTGTGGCATTTCACATGTTTAAAATATCCTGACCCAAAAAAAAGAAAAAAAAAAGAAACCAAGAGAGATCACCAGGGCTCCAGAAAATGCTCACCAATTTTAGAAAATTATGAAAATAGAGAGGTTTTTTTTTATTTTCAGACATATAAACACTTTTGCTACAGTACAGACATTATTGTCAGAGCTCAAGGAAAAAAAAGTGTCAATTTTTATGCATAACAACACCCCTATGCCTTGTTTCATACCGATAAAATTGATGCAGGCTCACAACACAATAAAAGTTTTTTTTCCCCTTTCCCCCCCAACTCTCTTTTAAAATCAATATTGAAGGTGTGCATTGCTGATAACCTCTTTGCATTTTAGCTGCAGAGGGAGGAAAGGTGATTAAATGCCTGGGAAATATTGCACCAGTTTTAAGGGCGGGGGTGATTTTGGGTGTAATCCAGAACACTAAGTTAATGAAAAGGATGGCAGCCAGAAGTCAGTAATTAGACACTGATCTTTCACACAAAACCCAAAGGATTAAAAAAAAAGTCAATAAATAACAGTCTCTGCAAAAAAAAAATCTTCTTTCAAATTTTCATATATATCGCATATCTTTTCCATGGATTTGTCTGAACTCGGGGACTTTTGCCAGGGGTGTATTGTTAAAAAATAAGTCTAAAGAGTAGCTCAGCAACTGAGTGAAAAACCTTGCTCTCTTTTTTGTATCTTCCTACTGAAATGTAGGTGCCATCAGCCAGAACAAACAACAGTTATTCATCCTCCAAAAACAGAATCCCCCAAACAAAGTCATGGATTGCTGCTTACTGATCCTGAAAGGAGGAATTCAAAAACCCAACTGATAGCTAAAACAGTAAACCTTCTCCTCACACATATGTGCTAGTCGTTCCTGACTCTAGGGGGCGGTGCTCATCTCTGTTTCAAAGCCGAAGAGTCAGCGCTGTCCAAAGACGTTTCCGTGGTTATGTGGCCGGCATGACTAAATGCCGAAGATGCACGGAACGCTGTTACCTTCCCACCAAAGGTGGTTCCTATTTTTCTACTTGCATAATTGTTTTTGAACTGCTAGGTTGGAAGAAGTTCGGACGAGTAACGGGAGCTCACTCCATTATGCGGCGCTGGGGATTCGAACCGCCGAACTGCCAACCTTTTGATTGACAATCTCAGTGTCTTAGCCACTGAGTCCCTCTGAACTCCTAGCTAGAAGAATCTAAATTATTTTGGAATGAATGGAGCTGCAGTTCTGTGCAGGGATCTCCCCTTGCAGAGAGATTCACTCCCGGAGTCCGTATTCACTTCCACTATTTTTATGGAGTGGACCATCCAACAATGCAACTGGACTTTCAGTCCTTTCCTTGCGATATTGCATTTAGGCCACAACCCTACACATTCTTCCTTATGGTAGGGGGAAAAAACACTCATGGAATCTACTGTAATCATCAGCATATATATGGAGGATCAAGTTGATTGCATTTTGGAATACCCAGTGGACAGAATCCCTACATACTGTTATCATCTCCTTTTAATGACCCCATAATCCCTTGCAGGGTGGAGTCTGGGCAACTGAATGGAGCTGAATGTTTACTGGCCAGATGCCCTTCCTGTTGCCAATGCGAAGGTTTTTTTCCCCCAGCAGATATATTCTCATTGTGCCCAGAGAGAGAAATATCTGCCTCTCCCTAGGATCGAACTGACAGCTTCCTGATTGTGAGGCGAGAGCTCCCCCTCTAGGCCACCACGCCACAATCCCTACATACACCGATGCCTCTTTCTAAAGGCACAGAAAACTTTTCAGAGACATGGTCCATCAATGACAGAGCCATGGTGGGGCAGGGGCTAGAATGCAGTATTGCAGGCTTAATTTGGGTGACTGCCGATGGCCAGCAGTTCGATTCTCATCAACTCAGCCATCCGTCCTTCTGAGGTGGGTAAAATAAGGATCCAGATTGTTGGGGGGGGGGGGGGCAATATGCTGACTCTGTAAACTGCTTAGAGAGGGCTGTAAAGCGCTGTGAAGCGGTATACAAGTCTAAGGGCTGTTGCTGCTAAGTGCTAACAAAAGGACTTCAACCAGACAGGAAGTCAGCTAACATGACCCCTTTCTCTGTACCATGTGCCTTATGGATAGAAGCATCTTTTCCATGAATATATTGACCAAAACATTTTGGGATGATGGATCAGCCTCCGCAGTAATTTTACTAGTTGTCTGCAGTGACAAAAGAAGTGAGCATTTCATTTCTCAACACAAGCTCACCTTCCGATGGTGGAAATTCTAGGAACGTTTGACTGAACTAACAAAAAGTTTTTCTCTGATTTACCTGTGCAGTTTCTCTCCCTCCCCTCCTGTCCCCCTTTGACAATTTCACACAGGTACCATGGAATATGTATGCATTACACTCCAAGTTTATACTTCCTTTTTTCTTGGCAGAGGGTGGGCTACATTTTAACAATGCATCTTAAAATGTAGCTTTTTTATTTTTCTCTTTAACCGTTTTTCGGTTTCTAAGAATGGGTGACAATGCCCCCTTGTGGCCAAAGGGAAAAAAAAAAGAATTAAAGGAAGGAAGTCATCGTCTTACCTTTGATTTTATGCATATTGACTGGGTTTATCAAGAATGCAGGTGGACAGATCTATACAGTCAGCTCACTAGCTTTTCGTTTGTTTAAAAAAAATCTGTACAATGAATTTCTCTTTTTTCTTTTCTTTCATTTTTTTTCTTAAAAACCTATAAACAGCTGTTTACAAGTAAGTTTATAAACCAAGCGTCTTTAGTCACACTCACTGTTGAAAACCCACTCCAGAGTTTAGGGAAGGAAGATAGATCACAGGTTTTGGTGTGAGTCTATAAGGTCCGTGAAAAACCCTCAGATGTTGGAAATTTCCACTGGTTTCTTCTCCAGCCGATGCAGATCAATTCTCCCATTTAATGGGATTTGCACTTCCAAACCCTCGTCCCCTCTGTGGTATTTTTTCCCCTTCCTGAGGCAAATATAAATCCCCATGCCTGTCACCAGGCTGATAGAACTCAAGCTGATGATGGAGAGGGTCACCAAAGTAGGCATGCAGGATACAGCCTCTGCTCTCCTGTGGGTGGGCTCTATGGAGATTTGGGGTTCCTTCTCCTCAATGTTGATGTCGGACTCTCTCCTCAGAAGGCTCTCGATGTAGCTCTCGTTGCTCACGGTGTCGTTGACGAAGAGGTTCACCATGACGGTGGAATGCAGAGGCTCTGGATAGCCGTGGTCGCTAACTTTCACCAGGAGGCGATGCAGGCCGTAGTCGTTTTGCATGAGCGACTCTTCCAAGGTGATGTTGCCCGTTTTAGGGTCGATCTTGAAGGACTCTGGCCGAGGGCCTCTTCTCCCGATAATGCTGTAGGCGATGACGGCATTCATGCCAGTGTCGTTGTCGATAGCATAGACCTCTGTGATAGGCGAACCAGGCAACGTAGAAGGAAGGACTAGAAGGTAAGACATGTTAGACTGGGGAAACAAAACCAAGGGGGGGTTATCATTTATGTCTAGTAAAAGGATGGTGATTTTAGCCGTCGAGGACAGGGGGGGGTCTCCCCCATCCACGGCTTCAACCCACAAGATGTAGGAGCTCTGCTGTTCCCTGTCTAGAGAGACCTTGGCTCTTAAGACACCTTTGCCAGTGTCAATCACAAAAATATCACTTCTATTGACCACAGAAAGGGCCACCCATCCATTTTGCCCGATATCTGCGTCGGTGACGCTTATAACTCCAATTTCCCCGAAGCCCGGGAAATTCTCTGGTACGAAGAAACTGAAATCCTTGTTGATAAATCTGGGGCTGTTGTCATTTTTATCCAACACAGAGAGGGTCACAGTGGCGATGGATTCCCGTGGGGGCACGCCGGAATCCACGGCTCTGACGGTGTAGCGGTATTTCTCTCGTTCTTCTCTGTCCAGCTGGGTAGAAACGGTAAGGATACCCGTCACTTTGTCTAAGGAAAAATAGGAAGGTGCCTCGGGCCCAAGGAAGTAGGACACTTGGCCTCGTTCTCCGCTGTCGGCATCCGTGGCATGCAGTTTGGTCAAAAATGCATTGGGGGCATTGTTTTCCTCAATCGATAATTCTACCAAGGCTTCCGAGAAAACGGGAGAGTTGTCGTTATCATCCAGAATCTGCACTTTGATGATTTTATTGACATGAAACCCCTCTGTATTCCACGCAACCACCGAGATCTCGTACAACTGCTGAACCTCGTAATCCAAGGCCTTGGTAGTCTCCAAGAGATACTCGTTGCGATAAGGTTGGTAAGGGGTCAACTGGAAAGGGCCATCCCCCTCCAAGTAGCAGTTGACTTTATATTTCTCATCAGGGTCCTTGATGGTAAAAAAAGCAATGGGGGTATGGATGGGCTCCAACTCCCTCAAGTAAACCACCCCTTCGGCTTCGTTAGCTATAAAGCGAGGGAGGACTTCAGGAGGCCTCATGGTGACTTTGACAATGGATACCAACACGGTGATCACAGCTGGGATGCAACCGGGACCGTTGGCCAACACACTCAGCCGGTGCAGAAGAGGTGTGTCCCCGTTAATTCTCTTGAACAATTTTATCACCCCCGTGCTTTCGTCAAGACGGAAGAGGGTGCGGGATAGGAAAGGAACTTTCTGGCTGTAGGAATAGGTGATCTCGGCATTGATTCCGTGATCAATATCCACAGCGTGGACCGAAGCGATGTGCAAGCCAATGCTAGAGTTTCCAAAGATGGTGACGCTGACTTGAGTCTCATTGAACTGGGGACAGTTGTCATTAATGTCACTGATACCAATGGTGAGGGTGGCACTGCCCACTAGTGGCGGAATTCCGCCATCCTCTGCAATTATAAGAGTAACATATTGGTCGGTGGACTCCCTGTCCAGGACACCCATGACAATAAGATAAGGTGTTCTTTCTCCGCTTTCATTCTCCTCCACATCCAATGTAAAAACCCCATAGTTTTCTTGGAGCTGGTATGTCTGCACCCCATTAGTCCCCATATCTGGGTCCACAGCTGGATGCTCTATAGCTAACCGCGTATTGATGGGTGAATTTTCAGGCACGGAGAGGTGAATCTGCGGCGCAGGAAACCAGGGTGCATTATCATTGATGTCATGAATGGCAATCTTCACCTTGACCAGACGGAAATACTCCTGGGGCAACACCAGAACATCTAGCAAGAGCAAGCATGACTCCAAGGATGGAAGTGGAGAAGACGACGAGGACGAGACCACAGTGGAGCCAACATTATCCTCCAAGCAGAGCGTTTCTCGGTCAATTTCCTGAGCTGAAGTGCACAGGATACCGGTCTGATTGTCCAGGTTGATGTATTGGCTCCCCAGTCCTTGGGAGGCAAAGCTGAAGGAAAGAGGACTTTTCCCCCATTGGTCGGTCTCCTGCTTCCTCACCAGTCCTCCCTTTCCTTCTCCCTCCGCAGTCCCCATGAGCTGTAAATCCTGGGCCAGATTCCCAATGAGGAATCCAGCAGGGAGTCCTTCATTGATGCTGTAGAAGAGTTCGCTGGCCCGACTGTAGCTTGCGAAGCAGTTAAAGGGTTCCAAGAAAAGCAGGAAAATGAACACGTTCTGGGGGAAAAGAGAAGCACAGGCTGTTAGTAGAAAGAACACCCTCCTCGGTCACCCCTAGAGATGTCCATCCCCCCCCCAACTCACCCCAAGACAACCATGTCTGGCGTCAATCAAGTCAACCATCTTCTCAATGCTCAACGCCATCATCTCAAAGCCTGAGACGAACCTGAAAATTCAAATTCAACCTGCCACGGATCCTTCATTTCCAGATCCCCAACAGACATGGCAAAGGAAGAGAGACAAACTCTTAGCCAACAACAATCCTCTCTTTTTGCTATCTGCTCGGGGTGCCTTCAACCTTCCCCATGAAGCGATGGATACCATCAGGTTTACCATACATTTTTATCCACCCCCTTGCTTAAGAGGAAATCCGTTGAAAAGAGGAGAGAGGGGTAATAAATGCCTACAAAATGTGTCCATCAAGGATCCAGTTTACCAATGTTGCCACATTGCCCTACATGGAGCGTTCAGACAGAGGAATAATCCTGGGAAGAGAGGAAGGGGAGAATGCAGATGTTTTTAACTTCCAATCCTGTCAATCTTCCCCCTTTTCTTAAAACACAGCAACCTGTTGGTCAAAGGATAAGCAGATTATCCCAGAGACGCAAAGACACAGGAATGGAATGACGACCCTTAGATTGCAAATATTGTCACTATTTGCATGAAAGGCATTATTAAAAGAACAACAACAACAACAACAACTTGAAAACACACCATGCGAGCAAAAATATATATGCAGTCCTGCAACAACCCCTTTCCCCTTGGAGGTGCAATTTTTCCCCCTTCTCTTAAGCAACTACCCCCTTACACAACCAAGGAAGCCAAAGCAAAATCTACCAGCCATGTGTAACTTTCCTAACAGGAGGAGTCCCTTGGAGTTTGCAGGCGGACCTTGGCAACTTAGAGAGGCACCTGGCAAACTCCTTTGCAGCAACTCTTCGCTTGGAAGCAAAAGGCTGCGAGGGCTTATTTCCAAATCAATTGGCAGAGGTTCAAGCTGCAGGTAAACTGGGACTCCCACCTCCATTCCCCACTCCCATCACAATCACACCGGCATGGGATGGCCACTTTGAGCAAGGATATTATGTAGGACAGCAAGATGCGCAATTGTAATCCTGAGACGCCAATTGGAGGTTAATAGCAGCAGGAGACTCCTGTTGCTTTTCTTTCTTTCTTTCTTTCTTTCTTTCTTTCTTTCTTTCTTTCTTTCTTTCTTTCTTTCTTTCTTTCTTTCTTTCTTTCTTTCTTTCTTTCTTTCTTTCTTTCTCTTTCTCTTTCTCCCTCTCTCTCTCTTTCTCCCTCTTTTCCTTCCTTCCTTCCTCTCTATCCTTCTTCTTTTCCTTCCTTCCTTCTCCTTCCTTCCTCTCTACCCTCTCTTTTCCTTCCTTCCTTCCTTCCTTCCTTCCTTCCTTCCTTCCTTCCTTCCTTCCTTCCTTCCTTCTCCTTCCTTCCTCTCTACCCTCTCTCTTTTCCTCCCTCCCTCCCCTTCTCTTTCTCTTTCCCTCCCTCCCTCCTTATCTCTCTCTTCCTTCCTTGCTCTCTCTCCTCTTTCTTTCTTTCTTTTTCTCTTTCCCTCCCTCTTTCCTCTCTTTCTCTCTCTCTTCCTTCCTTCCTTGCTCTCTCTCCTCTGTCTCTCTTCCCCCCCCCTCTCTCTCTCTTCCTTGCTTGCTCTCTCTCCTCTTTCTCCCTTTCCCTCCCTCCCCCCCCCCTCTCTTCCTTCCCCATCTTTCCCCTCTCTCTTTTCCCACCCTCCATCCCCCAATTTTAGGAGAGCTCCTATTTCTCCCGCTCCCCCCCCCCCCCGGTCAAAACTTGCGCCTCATCCTGGCTTGGGGACAGCCTTCAAGCCGTCTCACGATCGCCGCGCGAGCC